>JANVCJ010071004.1:0-12551 GCA_026413505.1 Epizoanthus ramosus
TATATATTTCTGGAGTCGGACTAATTCAAGCACATTTAATTGCTACTCCGAGTTTCATGCTTCTCGCGAAGCAATAATCTGTTTCGCGAGCGTATCTCAGAAATTGGGTATTAGTAAATTTGTTTTTACTGTTTTCATAATGATTTTATAAAAGGTTTTTTCGGACTTACGGGCCAATCAATAATCATTTGATTTTATGGACAAGAGAGGGAGGGGACGAATTTGTAGAAACTACCCAAGCTAAGAATTCAAAACTAACTTAGACGACACAAAGTTTAATAAAGAAGAGAAACAGGAATAGAAACAGGGAAAAGCACAAAAATCTGAAACGCACTTTGCACCGCACGACTGAACAAATAACATTTTGCAAAAAGAGTAACTATTCTATTCCCAACCCAGCAAAATGTAAGAAATGGTCCGTTCCTTGGTGTGAAGCTTTTCGTCGAGAGAAAAAAAAAACTTGCAAACCACAAGCAATTGTTCCCATATATTCTTATACGATATGTTTCACTAATGAAAACTAATTGTTCCCGTCACAATTATATGTATATTTCTCAGTGACTTTTCTATGAATGAATCCACAGTATGTTTCCGTATATACCATATGTTTTTAATCTGCATCTCACATTCACAAAGTTACTAATACCCAATTTCTGAGATACGCTCGAGAAACAGATTAAATCGAGAATTAACGAGATGCTTTGGTACATTCGTTGTAGGATCCACCTCGATCAGATTAGCGCTCAAGGGAACTGGAGCTCATTAGCCGATATAAGACCCTGTGCACACTAATACGTTTTCGTATGTAAACGCATACATTTCCATACGTTTAGGCCTTCTATCCACACTAATACGAAGAGCGTTTTCATCAAAAACGCATCGATTTGAAAACGCTCTGGAAAGTGCATACAAACGAAAATGCATATGTATCGTATTAGTGTTGACGGTCGAAAACGCATCAAAATGAAAACGATGACGAAAATATTGCAGGTGTGTTACTTTGAGCATGCGCATCCTGTTCAACTTACTTCACAACAGGTGTTTCTATCGTATTCGAACGTTTTAGTGTGGACAGCCGAAAACGCATCAAAAACGGTGGTGTGGACGCGAATCGATCGATGCGTTTTCGATAACACCGTAAATGCATTCTTTTGAAAACGAATTAGTGTGGACACGGCCTAAGTCAATAAGCAGAAAGTACCTGAGCCTAAAAGGCTAATTGACGGTCTAGTAACACCTCACATTGGCTAGTGCAACAATCTGATGGCCAGCCTGCCAAAACAGCTTTACTGATGAAAAGCTACAACGTGTACACAACACCACCGTACGCTTGATAACGGAATCTAAACGAAGTGAACCTTTTACCCCGATCTTGAAGGAATTACACTGGTTTCCAGTCATTCTTTTACCTTACAGAATAATTCACGACCTGTCCCCTAGCTACATGTCCTCTGTAACTAATCATTTCCTGTCCCCTAGCTGGGTCCTAGCTGGCTGTCGTCTCTTCAAACTCCTCAGACTATGGCCAGCGTGCATTCTCCTTCTCGCTCCCTACAATAAGGATCTCTGTGCCTACTTATCTCAAATAATTATAGAAAAATATTATTGATAAAATTACTAAATTTGAAATTTATCCAAAACGAAGCTGATTTCGCAACACTTCCTTTTCCAATCAATAATAAATTGTCATTTTCTACACAGCAAAATAATCGAATAAATTTGTCTCAAAAATAATTATAATCTCACCGTACCTGTACTCTATGCAACTAATAATATATAATAACTATTTGATTCCCTCTTTCTGCATTGTATTTGTAACTAGCTTTGGCAGTATACAATGCATATGTGTTATGCCAATAAAGCTCACATTTTACCATTTTTAACACTCTCTCACTCTCTCTTTCGCTCTCACTCTCACTCTCTCTCACTCTCACTCTCACTCTCACTCTCGCTCTCGCTCACACTCTCACTCTCACTCTCACTCTCGCTCTCGCTCTCGCTCTCGCTCTCGCTCTCGCTCTCGCTCTCGCTCTCACTCTCACTCTCACTCTCACTCTCACTCTCACTCTCACTCTTGTCTTAATAGCATTGGAGTAACATGGTGGGGGACGCTGTACGTTAAGTCGTGTTGGTTGGCTGTTGTGAGTGGTAAGAGAAACAGAATTCCTGGCCCAGACACATCCAAAGCCTTAGAAATATTTCGCCGCCTCGACCTTGATGGGGACTTGAAAATTTCACGAGAAGAGATGATAGCTCGTATGGGGAAGTCGACTCAGCATCAGCGTATAGATGACGAATTCAATCAAATGGATCAAGATCAGAGCGGATTCATCGAAGCCGGAGAATTTGACAGAGATTTGAAGGACGAGGCGATATAACTTTAGCACCAATTTAATACCTATTTATCTTCAGCGTCAACAGTGCTCTATAAGGTTAAATCAGTTGAAAATGAGTCGACATTGTAATGTTTTTGATATGCGAGAAAATAGGGTTTAAATAAGTTGCAATATTAAATGGTTTGTGTTGTACGTTATACAAGGCAAAATAATGAGTAGTGGGTTTCAATAATTAAAGGTATTCAGAAATGTGACTGGTAATTATGTTTCTGGCTCATTGATTGGTTCAACGACTGATAATTATCCGCTCATATAATAATAATAAATAATAAATATTATTCTTCGCTAAGCCATATATTACCAGAATTTATCCGTGAAATAAAATTGTTATTTTTCACATGTGACGAAATACGTATTTCAACACATGTGAAAAATAACAATTTTCCCTCATTTGAAAGCCGCATCCACCTTGTAACCCTAGTGTGTTGATAGACATCTAACTTCCGATCGTCTCCGAGCATTTTCCGAACATTTTATTTTTTTTGAAAAGATGAGATTTGAGATGGGATTTAAACTGATTTATAGACTCAGCGTTTTTGATGTGAAGTGCAGTTCTTTCCAGGGTCTTGGAGCAGCAATAGACAAAGCACGGTCACCATAGGTAGCTGAAGCAGATTTTAGTACAAACAGGAGACTTCGGTTGCTTGAGTGGAGGTTGCGGGGTGGAGTTTAGCGGGTAATGAGATCATAGAGATCATGTGTTATGTCTTGCATAGAAAAAACAGTTGTTCCGAGAGCGGGAATAATTTATTTAATTCAGTTTCGTTTTCAGAAATTTCACTTGGTTCAGGCAAATTTAAAACAAGAAAACGGAACTAGTTAACTACAAAAACATTTACTCTATTTGTTATTGGATACCGTCTTTTAATATGAGACGATTGTCGACAACTCAGCGCTTGCATTAATGTGTGCCAATATATCGCTTCATGTCCAAAGCCTGTTCGGCAATAATTAAGATAGCGCGTTACGTCATGATGGCTACTCGTGTTTAATTTAGGAGTATAGCTGTCACTTGACAGGGCGAATACCAAAACTGTAGAAATGAAAATAATTGTAATTAAAGGGACTATGTCACGGTAATGCCAATGCTCACAAGTCATGTTAGGAACAAAGCCTTCACAGTCATGAAACACAAGTTGTAAGCTAAACAGAAACACAATTTTGACAGCGAATGTATATAATCTATTCAATGTCTAGCCTGCATCGAAATCAAATTGAGAGTTTGTAATCCCTTTTAATCTTCCCCAATTTTAAGCATCTACGTTCCTTTACGACTTATCATCATCTCTCTTGTGTTTTTCTAGCACGGTAACCTACTATTTTTAAATTTCCTGTGATTTGTGGAGAATTTCGTACATCGCATAAAATGCCTTGAAAGTAGCCGTGACATAGTCATAGCCTCTTTAATAACAATAGTGGTAAATATATTTTCTTAGCCAGGGAAAGCTATTCAAACACAAACTTCTATTTCAAATTTGTACTAGTTTAATTTTAGCTTGTGATATGGCCGCGAAACTTGACGCCAAAATGCACAGTTTCATGCATGAAAGCAGGGAGGCAACTAACACCGGTTTTTACAACCAGAGCCGGACTAAGTGGGATCCAATTCTGTCTGTAATCATTCGAATGACAACAGCTAGCGCGAGTCTAATCTGTTTATCACAAGTATGATTACGGACAGAATTGGACCAAAGTTTGAATTGCCGAATACAGAACTGGAAATTGAGTTCAATTCTCTGTCATGGGAGGGATTGTTACTGGATGAGCAAAACTTTTCCATTTTATCTTGGTCACAGTGATAATTATCTTCCTTGTTATTTGACAGTAAGCCAAGAGCTCAGGTTGTGATTGGTTTGTGTAAGTGTCCAATAACAGAACTTGTTGTAAGGACTAATAGAATGGTTAATGAGCCAATAACATTTGAGGAAATCGTAATTTTATAATAAGCACTGTTTTCTGGTTGGCATCTATCTTTTCCGTCTGAATTCAAAGTAGTTACCTGTGGATAAAATGGAAGGACGAGGTATATATCTTGGTATGAATACATCCAACAGGTTGCACTGAAGTCATAAAGAAGTATCACCTACGTAGTTAGTAACCGGCATTTCTCTCTGATGATCGAGGAGAAGGTAGATAGAATTCCACACCACCTCCTTCACTATTGGAATGTTCGTGCTAGAACTTTATAATTTTAGCCAATAACACTAAATCTTGAGTTCGTCTACCGCTAGAATATATGGCAGTCGGTCGCGATATGTGTAAAAGTTTCACAAAATGACAATCACAAATAGACTGACCTCAGAAGCCAATTTTCCTTCGCATATTCTGACTGTGAAGGGAACTTAGCGTCTGAGGTCAGAATAACCACAAGAAAACAAGGATATGGTGCTGCGGTGGGTTTCTCAATATAAATGATTTGGGACCGCTAAAGAGAGCGTTATTTGGACCGTTTACACACGTGTTATTCACTTATATGCAAAATGTCCATTACAACTCAGAAAATGTTCGATAACAGTTTTCCGCAAAGAGCGAGATAAAAATTTCGTTATTTTTCAGTACTTTTTCAAAAAGCTTAATTTCCCAACTTACACTATATTATTGATAACGAACGTTAATTCTATCAATTGCCAGAAGAAGAAGGCGAGGACTGACTTACAAAATTATCTGAGGACCAACAACATACAACCTGAACATTTTCACGACAAATTCGAGCAAGGCGAAAAATGTTACGAACATTTAGGAACTTTGGAGGACCATTTAGGGTCCCTCTGTATACTCATAACTTGACCTATTACGTGTATATATAGAATTAGGTATTATTGCATGCATTTCTTTGTAAGGCTTGTAATAGTAATGTAAGAACGAAAACGTTCAGGGATATTGTTAGTGCCAAATGACTATTGAAAAATCAGACATTTTACTCTGGAAACGGTTTGGGGGCGTATATTGTTGTGGCTGTCTAACTGCGTTCATTCTTTGATTTTATTAATCAGAAGTTTATCAAAGGAAGGTTTTCAATAATATTCGAACTCAAGCTTTTTCTTTTGTCTAGCACAACTCAGATTTTCAAAGGCTCAATTAATCTTATTTTTGTAAAACATGTAATATCTAAAAGGAATAAATGGGAAATTTCGAAGGTATATATTTTCAAAACTGTAAGTCGATATATTGATATCTGAATTCTAAATTACATGTCAGTATCATCGGTACTATTACTACAGTTATTATAAAAATTACAATTTCCTCAAATTTGATTGGTTCATTAACCACTCTATTATTCATTAATTTGTCTGCAATTCATTAATCGGACACTATACGATTACAAAACCTTGTTATCGGACACCTGTAATCGGACACTTGAATGAACCAATCACTACATGAGTTCTTGGTTTACTAACCAATCACCAGCCAGATAATAATCACTATGACAACAACAAATTGCCAATCAGATACTGTGGCCAAGACAAAATGGTGAACTTTTCCTCCCACAATTATTTCCATGATGACATAGATTTAAATTCAAATCAGTTTTTTTGGCCAGTGACAATGTCACTTTATTTTCACTTTTTTCGGAAATTGTAATTTTTATAATAAATTGGTAATAGGGATTCGTGTCATCTAATTCTGGTAATAGGGATTCGTGTCATCCAATTTTGTTATCACTCGTATGATTACAGACAGAATTGGACTCCACTCAGTCCTATTACCATTACATATAATATACATGTATTTTGAATTTGAGTATTAGGCAGAATTTCTTTAACCAGATGCTGTAAGGAGAATGTGAAATACAGTGACATTAATTAACTATATTCGCCACTTCGACGCTATTCAAGTAATATAATCCAGATATTAGCAGTTTTACTCAAATTTATCCTGGAACAATTTGACAAAGAGTTTTTTCCATCTTCAATCTTTGATTTATTAATAAAATATAAAATAAAATATATCATCAATATTTTAAATACATATTGATATTTTTCTTAAAAATAAGTAAACGTTGGAGCTAAAACACATACGTCAGAAATAATCATAAATGATTATAAATAGGACCATGAAATTCGATGAGGTGACATTCAAAATACTAATATCCTATCACGAGAAACTCTTTCTACATGCAATATACAAACCCGCAGAGTAAAACATTTCTCAGTTGACATAATTACAAATTTCATGAGAGCAATTTTAACAGTATAATTTCAAACTGAAACTGGAAGTTCAATATGAGGAAATTGAAAATTTTTAATTTAAGAAGATTAAAAGTGCAATTTCAGGAGCAATTTCGTAATAGACTTTCAAGCTGTGCCCTGATAGAATGTGCAAATACACGGAGCAGATGGTCTTGATAAAATGTGTTTCATTGTTGTAACGTCTGAAATGAAATGAAATGAAATGAATTGAAATAGCAAATTTTCACGTCTCATGGTCTTACTTCAACTTCTTCAGAGCACTATCGAAATCTTTTATACAGTTAAGACGTAATTGCATATCTTTTCATGCCATTGTGGAAGAAATGAGCATACTGTAATTTGCTAGCTTGGAGACTTCCACAATACAAACGTTGTTATTACCCAAACTATTTCAAAAATGGTCACCAAGCCCTCTGTTATGTTCTGGAGCAGATTGTAGCCAAGGAAACGTTCAACAAATTCGGCATGTAACATAAGCAACTCAATCGACATTTTGTATGTATAGTATTTTAATATCCTCATCTAAGAATCCAAATAACAATCAAGCTCATATTGAAGCTTTTCCACATTACTAGGATAGTAAGACAAAAATAGAGAAGACGTTTCGTTGAATTTGTTTCTACAGCAGAGGCCAAAGGATTTGAGCAAAAACATGAACTCTAAATTCAAAACTAACCAGAATCTCATAGAGGACAGCTATTTGAAGCGAATCCCTATTTCTGACTTACGTATGAGATGGTGTCTTCACAAGCAGGAAGCGCTTTTGGTCTCAAACAAACAAAATCAGATCAAATTGTTCAGAAATACACTAACCAATAGGATGGCAGTATTTTTTGGATCAATGTGTAATTAATTTCATTTGTTTCTGTTGCCTGAGTAATTATTCCGGTTTTCAGTCATATACCACAAGAGAGAAGATCATTTGGAGAATGTCACAATAGACAGATATGTGCTGCGAATGCTGACTGACTGTTGAAAGGACCGAGTGACAAAGGTTAGCGAGTAATAAGAAGTTATTTGTTGTTGTTTCGATAGAGTTTCTAGTATATTTGCCATTTTGTGAAATAGATCAGATTGGTTTCTCATTTTAGTTTCAATAATAAGCATGACCCACCAGCAATGTTATCTTTTTATACTGAATTTTGAGTTCTCCTGAAAATTGCTACAGTGAGCACTCAACGAAAACCATTCAATTCGCTTTACTTTTCCTCAGTTATCTATAAATGTATAATGCAGATAATAGACGCACTCGGCATCTTTTGCATTCAAAAGATTTTGATTTTTCTTACTTCGGGAAATACTGACCAACCTCAAGCGAACCTGTAGATAGAGTATGGTGGATTTCAAAAATAATGGATAATCACGAACATTTGCCGCAGATATTTGTACAAAGACAGCCCAGTGTATCGTATTTTGGGTGAAGGCAGATCTCTCAGATAAGTTGAATGATAAAATAATGACTTTCAGTAGCGAATAGTTATCGATGAGACCGATTTTATGGTAAAAGAAATATACTGATCTTTGTAATTAAGAGTAATATTATAGTATTAAATATTTCCTGAAGGGAATACAATAACGGTAGATCTATGTGTATAGTCTAGCATCAATTCAATACATGTAGAGCAAGAAGACGTTACATTTAGCATCTACTCTAAAGCATTTGTTCAACTCATGAATATATTTTTATGTTTATTTTATGTTTTTATGTTTATGAAATTTTGAATCACATACCAACATTTAGATATGCGAAATTATTAAGGAAATTTTGAAACGGGGACTCATGGACATCGTTTACAAATTTGATAAACATGGGTTCTCGATGTCCGTTCTGTAACTATAATAATACGAACTAGCCGTTTAGGAAGGAGCTGTTTGATGATCAAGGACGACAATGAAAAATGCGTGAATGAGTATTTTTTAGATTGAACTCCGATACTTTTCATTTCCGTCCGGAGATACAATCAATGAGAATAATTGAAAGATTGCCAATCTTGGGTTTCACCACGCACTAATAACTCTTGGAAAACGAACATATGTACAGAGAAAAGAGTACATAACTCAGAACGTGCTGCCACTCACGTACAGATAAAAGATAGTCTCCCGAACAACACAATGAGCTGCACTTTGGCTATAAGATAGTTTTGTTGGTGAATTGGGAGTTAAAATATAAAATATCACGACAAAGTTTCGGTTTCGTGATTCCTACAGATATTAAATAGTAACATATTCAATTCATGGGCGGGAATGAAAACGCAATATTTTAATATACATGTATATGAATTCCAGGCCGCAAAACATTAAGTAAAGGCGTCACAGTCAGCAAAAGTTAAAAGACAATTACAAGGTTTTCGCAAATGTCGGACGTAACAGATTATCATTCATGATTAAAATGTCAGGAATATCGTATCATCATTTGCACAACTAGGAAGCAGCTGAAATATAGTACAAAATCCTAAAATACTTTGTTCAAATTAATCTAGTATTTTTAATAAGTAGAACAATATTCTGCAAAGCGAACGAAACAGTACGGATTTTTTTTGACAAATATAGGAATCCAAAAATGAATTAGGTGCTAAATAGGAAGAGTGCTGTTTGATACAAATCGCGATAATCTTATCGAGTTTGTTTAAGATTTGCCATTGGTTAGAAATCATATTAGATTGCACAAGAAAATAGAATGCAGTTTATCTTAGTTTAAAACATTCATCTTATTCAATAAAAATTACGAATATGACACAATCGATAAAACTACTGGAAGCAATGTGTCAGTTGAGTTCAATTGCGTGTCATTCATCATTTTTATAAGAACCAGATTTTTGGCCGAGGCTCATTGTTCGTAATATGTTGGGCATTTCAGCCTCAAATTGTTCTTAAATTGTTCTTATTTCTATAGTTAGTAAGATTGCTCTAAAAGAGAAAGGTATGGCTGCAGGTCTTCGCACGGCTTCAGATTGTTCTGAAATTGTTCTTACATTTTGGGCGACCTGAACCTTGTTGTTCTTATAAAGTTGTTCTTATAGGGAAAAAAAGCGCGTAAGTGTATTTATTTATTTATTTTTTATTTATTCAACTTCCACTGAGCACTACATAAAATATTAATAATAGATAAGGAATGTAAATAGATGAATAACGAGCTTCATAAAAGGTGAGAATAAAACTCAGTGAGGGACATTCACGACAGAGCATGCTCCAACTAGGTGAAAGCCCAAAATATAATATTGAAAGTACGTGGCTATAAATAAAAGAATGAATGGATTCGAAAATATATTACTACTTTATAAAAATAAGCTCCATGTCCAAATGCCCTCATGCTCAGACCCCAACCTGTGTAATCCGATGTTTGTTCTTTTATTTCAAGCCAAGGGCCTGGCAAGCGAGAATCAGTTACCACCAGGGTTAGGTTCAAATGAAGGAAAAGCATACTTATTTTTGCAGGCTATCGTTACCTCTGGTTTCTAATACTTTATATTTTAAACCGATTTGATGACAGGTAGGGGCGGGTGTCGCTGAAGGAATTGAGGTTGCTTTGGACCCAAGTGAGCTGGAGCTGGATCCTTTGGCCATGCAAGCACGGTAAGTATTATTGAGTTAAAGCATTCTTGCGTATACGTTGTCGGCGATACATCAATGAACTTGAACCCTCAAAAACCAACTTTTTTAGGACATACGTAGAGTTGGTTGCCCTTCTACTCTGAAGTCCCAAATAATCATATAGGGCAAAATAATAGTACAGTGAGGAAAAATATGTAAATTTTAATAATAGTATAGGGTGAAATAATAGTATAGGTTGGAAAAATATACGGAGACAATACTGGAAAACATAGAATGTAATATTTGCCTGTGTCTAAAACGAACGTTTTTCTTTGAGATTTGGTGTGTTCCTTATAAAAAACAAGAATATACACAATAAAATGTGCATCCAAAAAAATTAAAATTATGCTAAGAGTTTGAAACTCTGAAATTAATAATAGTATACACCCAAATAAGGCTGTACAGGGTGGTATATACTATTATTCAGGACTTCAGAGTAATAAGCAACTTTACTTTTCCAGGCATACAGTGGACAGTGAGATTAGTGGTACCCGGCAGCCCTCGTGCACACACGCATGATCACATACACAACGGGTAACTGAGACAAACTAAACCTAGAAATGGAACATTAAACTCACTGGCAACATTACTGAAATTTCAGATACGAAGAGCAAATGAAAGAACGAGAAAGTCAACTGCAAAAAGAAGATTTGAGTGATATGGTTGCCGAACACGCAGCTAAACAACAAAAAGTAAGTTACTGTTAATCACAAGACAGCTATCAGCAGACAGTTACCATCTCCACCTCCATAGCTGGCCACCTGTTCACCTTGTTCTGGGTGGGCCTAGTGATGTTTTGATACAGAAAATGAAATGATAGCTTAAAGTGCAGTCTATGGGTTTAAAATTGTGCGCGCAAATGCTGAAAAGCCAGTGATGACTAAAACCAACTTTCTACTCCAAAATATGCGGGAAACCGTCTATGTCTGAACTTTTAAACGTTTGACCATTCTAAACGACGCAATTGTTTTGTGATGGTAGCCATCTTGTTACATTTTAGTCATGAATAGTTTGTTGAAATTTTAATCTCCAGAAGAGACAGGGCTGTAGCCCCCACCTCAACCCCTGCCCCCTACCCCATGGGTCCCCCAAGTCTATAGTACGTTGTGACCTGTTCCGTTATCACGTGTATTTTGTATTGTACTGTTCTTTTTCTACCTACTACTCACTACTAACTGTTAACTGTTATTCTGTTTGTTTTAGAAACGCAAGAAAGCCACGGACAGTGGGAAAGCAGCCAAGAAATACAAGGAATTCAAATTCTAATATCGTTTCTGCATTTCACGCTTGTGTCGCGATAGATGAGACTCATCGTAATGCCATCAATAGTTTCTTTAATCTTCACTTTTGTACAAAATGTTTATTAAATATTTTATTGTTTTACAAGGACAATGACCTAAATGCAAAATGTATTCAATAACAGTATATTCGATTAGCTTTAATCTTATGTAAGAAATATGATCGAAAATACCCTGAACTTTGAAGGCATTTTCTGCAGCTTCTTTAATGAGCCTAGTAGTCAGTGATTTAGGAGATAATTTCATGATCCCGTCTGGCCAGGAAGCTCGATTTTCCGAGTTCCCGGCAACTCCCCTAAGCACAATCAAAAGTTATGTCGCGATTACAGGACAGCCAGGCTAGCCCGGTTTACTGGGATCCCAGCAAAAAGAAGCCAGGATCTCACCTATCAGGGGCAAGATGTTTCCATGAAATAGTGTCTGGGCCAGACCTAATGAGCCAGCGAGATGGCAGTGGTTACCTCATCGTTGCGCAACACTTCACGCCAGTTCCTGGCTTTTTCCATGTAAATGCAACTGAAACCGAGCCGTTCCAGCTAACCGGGACATCCCGGCTCATTTAACTGGCCCCGAAATGTATGAGACAAATGTTTTCTTTGTGCGAACATTTACAAAGGTGATGTGAGTCAGATATTGCATTACTTAGTTGCATTGTTTCCTATGTGAGATAAATTAATATGTATTGTGCCGAAACAATAGCTTGCGAACACTCTTGATGACACATTGTACAAAATACTCGTTGGAGCATTGGTTGCAGGGATCGTTTGGATAGATGATCCCAGTCCCTTTTTAGTTTCTGGAGTGGCTGATAGAACCCATATATGGTAGAGGAACGTTTCAAGACTATTCAATACTGACATTGTTAAGCTGGTAACTAGTCTATAATAGATAGTACATTCTCACGATAACCTGCAAATCCAGACCTGTACAGTTATGTTAAAACTTTACTAGAATCTTGGCTCAATTAATACTGATAACAAACCTTTTCGATTCCAAACACAATTCGTATTTGCAGCATTGCTTTCTGGGATTGTTTAGGTGGACGGACCCATCCCTTTTATAGTTTTTGGAGTTGA
>JANVCJ010071015.1:0-2500 GCA_026413505.1 Epizoanthus ramosus
ACGAATAACTGCTTCAATAATTTCTGTTTTAGTTTTACGTTGGCGAGAAGGCCAAAATGATAAGGATTTAATAATTAACTAAAAGTTGTCTGTGTGTGTTGCTTCTGCAGATCGGCACGAACAAGATCAGAAATAGCTTTTAAGATAGGGCATGTAACTCGAAAACGCAACTTTCACTGAGGATCTATATCTCGCCGAATTAGTAAAACGACATATTCAGCCTAGGATTTGCAACACGTAGCACCGAGACACCAGCGATTCATCTGTGGGATAATTCCAGAATGTGATGTTCATATATTGAATGGATATGAATGGCATAAATGTGTGTTCTCTCTCACAAAAGCAAAGCTAACTGAGGAAATACAGGGACAAATACATTATTATCTTTGAAAGGACTGCATCATTTCTCCTTCCCGCGTGAAATAATTTGGTGTGACCAGTCTGAAACTATAAATAACCAATTTTTTAAAATGGCTTAAAAGGCGCCAAAATGATTGACATATTATTTTCCAAGTATCGCATGATTTTAGCATGTGGGCGGTTATTTTCTGAAGTAGGCCTCAAGTGCACTTGGCTTTCAAGTGCACTTACTCCGCACTTGAAAGCTAGTGTGAACCCACCTATTGATACTTTGGTAGGTTGACTGATTACTGAGTTGACGATTATTCTCTGTAAGAAACCAAGAAATGGGAAGGAGTGACCAGCCTAAATTTTTATCTGCTTTGATTAGAATGAAATTAGGTTTATGGAGAAAAAGAGAAATTTGATCTAATTGCTCTTGGTTAATGTTCGTGTTACTAATGTTTATAGTATATTTGTGAAAATTCTCTGTATGTATTACATTGTGTATTTATTCTGAAGTATTGTAAATGTAATCTATAGTGTGTGGGTTAAAGTTTGGGTTACCAAAATTGTTAGCTAAAGTATGTAGAGGGTTACATTTATTGTATGGATTGTGTCTATAGGTGTTCTTAAAACGTTTACGACTAGTTAATTTGTTGATATATGCAAAGGGCTGAGGTTTAGCTAATTTATCTAAGGCTGCATTAACTTCTGACGTAATTGTGTTTTGAAAGTGTTTACATCAAAATTTAACTTTGTGGGGATGGAATTAGTGCCTTTGTTTAACAGATCAGTGAAATTTTTGGTATTTTAAGGTCAGTAAAATTATGGATTTTATTAGTTTCTTTGTGTGTGCATGTTTTGTTCTGATGTAAGAGGTTTGTATGTTGTAAAATTCTTACCATCTCTTGTTTTCTGTGGCTTTTTAAAAGGAAACCTACGTTGTGTTGAGATAGTTGAATTCGGATCCTTAATAAATTATTAGTATGATATTGGAAACGATCGGAAATCGCTCACATGGATTGATGTCGGCAGCATTACAACTAGAAAGTTGTGTCGGTTTTGATTCATTCAATCACTTTAAATAATATACAATTCATGAATGTTAAAACACTGATCACGAACTCTCACAACACAATACACTCAGGTGATTTAAAGTTTTGAATCATTCTTCAGATGCTCCGATTTTACTTTTACTGCTATAAACCGGCAATTTGCCAGCCGGCATGCACGGTATGGCTTCTCCGTTTCGTTGGAAAAATTATTCGTGAACATAGATACAACTGTACTCTGTATTGAACTTTGTTTCTCAAACATTCAACCTTGGCAAATACGGTATGCAAAAATAGGTATGGAATTTCTGAACGAAGAGTGGTTACTTGTCGAGTTGGCTTCATGAAGAACGTGTAAATTTCATTAAACTTTGTCTTTGAACACGAGTTATATATATTTTGTACTAGAGCAAAACAGCTTTGTCAATCTTTCACTTCACTAGAATGTGCCACGATCACACGAACAGACTTGCTTGAGTGAATATTCAGTAAAAGTTCAATGGCATTTGTAAATTAATTTTATTTGATAAAGAATTATAATTATACATCACATTTACTGAAGTGAAACTGTCTATCGAACCAACATCAAAACACAAGTAAAACCAACCCGAAATCTGCTCAACATGATAGCTTTCTACACAAAATAATAACTCTACCATTTCTTCGGCTTCCTTCCTGAACTACTTGATATAAGTCACTTGTCATTCTAATGTTGAGTGTAATCTATCTGCCTATGGGGATTTTAGCAACTTGACTTCGCATGACTCCAGCAACTTTCTAGCAAGCAGATCGTGTCTGTTCACATTCCTCGTGCAAACAGTTCAATAAAAGTTGTAAAACTGCAGATTGAACCAATGTTGCCATCCACTGTCATAGTAGCCATTTACTAAAACACTGGTTTTCTAAAGTTGTTTTTTCAATAGTTTTCTTTCCCGAATAGCAAACAAGAACTTCTTCGTTGATCGAGCACGAGTGCGCAAAGGATCGTGTGCGGTTTTAAAATATTTAGCAAGGTCATGAAAATATGACGTCACAGATCACCTGGGAATACGTAGGCAAAAAGTCATGACATTTTACGTCATGACACCTACAAATAATTAACGTAT
>JANVCJ010071015.1:7500-12550 GCA_026413505.1 Epizoanthus ramosus
CATGACGCAGATATTAAAGAAAATGACTTCTGTTCTATTTCTCTCCTTACCACAACACAATCAACAAGGCAGACATATTGGAGGAACTTTTGCATGTGCCGCGGTTAACAGCACCTTTATTAACCAACATTACAACAATGAATATACGGACTGACATCTTGTAACCAACAAGGCACTCCCCAGGGGTTGGCTTCCCAGCTCATGTTGCTCCTTCAAGGCCAATTATGTATCAGGGCAAACGATTACCTTTACAACAATTTGACATTGTTAAACGTAAGGTAATGATCTAGCACTTAATCATCAAGCAATTAAGACGATAATGGACGAATGAGCACATATCGAGCACAAAAACTTCTCGATACTCTGAGGCCAGAAGATGGGGTTAAGTCTGAAGGGAAGAATTCAAACTAGTGGGAGGTGGAGAGCAATCAGTGTTGCTATCCCTGATCAGGCCATTGCTAGTTAAAATACTAGAAGCTGTCCGAGCCGGGGTTGGGGTGGACCCCCTACCATTAAGTTAACTAGGGTAGAAATTGACGGTGAGGCCATCCCAGTAGGGGGCACCTCACTTTCTGGCTCTTTCTGACCCCTATGGATCTTGAGATTATTGGTTAGGCCAAGCTTGGTGGAAAAGGAATGACCACATTACAAGAACTGGCAGGGATATTTTGACACTGCCTCACCCACCCCGATAGACTTGAAGGTAGGGCCGACAAAGAGGCACTACAGTGATGCTTGTTGAAAATTTTCACAGGGTAGGCGCCAACAGTGCAGTCAAAAACCTTCTGGCAATTGCCGCACTTGATGATAAAGGTGATGCCCACCCCGTGCTCATCCCTGTAATGCCTCTTAAGCCTGGAAACGGAAGAAAAAAGTGAACCTCTTCCAGTGCGCATATGACGCTGGAAACCGCTCAAAAAATCGACCTCGACTTATACACAGGTAACAAGAAGTAAGTTTCGATTTGAGACCCCCTTTTACCAAAATAATATACAAAATAACAAAACTATAGTGGTTTTATTGCTCTGGGTGATATTATTTTAGTGTAAGCAGTTAATCAAAGCCATCCTAAGAACTAAAAGTGACAATAAACGATTCAAGGTCATGTTTACCAACCGCGTTTCTTGTCATTGATCGCCATCAATACAGCGTCATTTAGCAGGTTCTTTATCCAAAATCAACATCTGATTGTGTAAACATCACTGTTACATTATGAAGAAACCCTCTAACATATTTTGGAACCCGTCAGATGGTTTGCAAACAAAGATTTTATTCCAAATATTTGAAGAAAAACCAGCCAAAACAGTACAGCACATGTGAAGCGAACAGCAAAATGGCTTCCCAGATCACGCCATGTGATCACATGCTGGACACATGCATCTCGATGCTGATTGGTTGGTTTTTGCTCCTACCAGTTTCCTCGGACGTTACGTCGATCCCAATGGAGAGAAAATGTTCGGTAAAAGTGGTACAAGTTAAAGAAATCCTAAGTCCAGTTGCTTTCAGTTGTGTAAAAAACAATGAACAGCAAACACAACAAATGTACTGCACCGTTTAAGCTTAGAATTTGCAGACAAATCAAGCAATTTGGCAGCAAGTTGAGAGTTCAAAGCCGTCAACAATAAACATGTGCGTGACTGGACACGAAAAGTGGTCAAAAACAAGTCTATGCAGCACAACAATTCTTAAATTGAAGAGGTCTTCAGCTAGAGCGATTTTTGGGGTCGACTTATACACAGGAATTTGGGGAAATTGTTGTTTTTGCCCTCAAAAATAGGGGTCAACTTATACACATGATCGACTTATACACCAGAAAATACGGTAGTCCATGTTAGTTAAGTCCGAAGACATTTAGATGTAAATAATGCTAATCCGCTGCCAAACGAAATTCAGAAAACGAGAAAGAACATAGGTGTCAGAAAATACTAAGGCATTAATAAATCTGCAAAAGAAATAATATGTTAGTATCACCAATGTGCGAATTTAGAGCTAAAGTATACAGCTAAATACCCCGGGGAGGAGGTTTCTTGATTTCCTCCAATGTCTTATATAAAATTGATATTATAGTTAAAATTTAAAATTTAAAATGGAATTGCTTCTCGTTGTGATTTGCTTCAGAACTTCATATATAAAACTTTCTCTAAATAAATATTTCCTGAAGGATATCCAGTCTAAGGAGACAGAACGGCAGTGTTAACAGAACGTGTTTAGACCATCTTCTTACTGTGATGAGGTTAAAATGTCCTCTTGGCCTGGCTTGTTACTGTGGAGCCTTGTAGATAGATTGATATCCAAAGTATGGAACAGGATGGCGTCATCGACAAACGTGCTGAAGATCAGACTTTTCTTCTAGCTTGATCTTAGTCAAAAGGCAGAGAAGTGATGATGAACATTACACCAACGAATAATCAATACAAGACAAAGACAAAATAATACAAGACAAAGCAATGCAATGCACTACAATACAATATTAGATGATTTGTATCTAATCTATTGCTCCTTTCCTATGTAAGAATAAAATAAATCTATCTGATTTTTGAAGATATAGCAATATGTACAAAAGTACAATTTTACCTGTTCATTTTGTAGTTGAACAAGTTTCATGTAGCTGTTGATCACCTGATAAATATAATTAACAAAAATATTAAATGTGAAATAAATAGTATGCTCCATTGTAAATTAAATAATGATGTTTCTTTATGATATCCTGTATTAGTATTTGCCATGTTTTATACTTTTTGAGGTAAACACTATAAAAGATCTTACCTCGTCATTCAACCACTGTTTTTAAATCTTTAACTGTTAGGTTTTGAGCGATTCTGTGATTGTTGCCTATACATACTACATCATTGATCTAAGAAGAGCAGAAAGAAAGAGCTTGTCACGAATGAATGCAAATATACCCCCAATTTGTTTTATGATAAATAAATTATTTGTTTCCTCGTCTTTCTTTGACCACTTCGTTTCTTCTTGTCTGAAGCGTTTAAAACAGACATTCTTAATGTCTGCCACCTTGCCTCGAGTCGCCATTATGCACACCCGATTGCATTTATTGCATCTCTGAGCATTTGATTAAAGATAACTTGGGAGTTATCTGTGCATATGGCAATCTCTTTCATGACATGTGGCAACAGAGGGTATGCAGGGTCTCCAAGCAGAAGTATACCAACGTTATCTTTGCCAGGCAATATTACAATGCAATACAATACAATACAATACAATACAATAATTTATTTCACGTCGATAACATGCCCAGTCTCCCGTGCCGGGGGCTCATGTTAGAAACGTTCGACTAAAAAAATATTAAAAAATTATTTAAAAAGAAATAATAATAAGAAAAAAGTAAAAGAGAAAGTATACTGTACAATAACAAACATATAACCCTAACCTTGTCCTAACCCTAACCCTCACCCTAACCCCTACCCTAACTCTAGCACTATTAATTCCTAAACAATTATATCTAAGAAACTAGTCTACATACAGTTATTACATCTACATCCTGTAAAACTGTCGTCCTTGATAAGGTCACAGAACTCCGGCAGTGAGGTGGCTGATTTGACGTTAATGGGTAGATTGTTCCAGGTGTGAGAAATTGTATTTGAGAAAGAGTTGTGGAAAGGAACTACAGTAGGAAGGTTATAAGGTATCAGTTGAGTTAGAAATATATGTAGCTCCTTGCACCTTAGAGCATTTAATATATAAGGCGAGTGACTGTTCAAACCGTCTCTGCTCTAAGGAGCCCATGCAAGCCATAGATAGGCAGGTTTCATACTCAACAGTTACCCAAGTTCAGGAGAGTTCTTAAACAGTAGTGATTGACATTCTCTAGGTTTTTGCAGAGTGGTCTAGAAATACCAAGAAGAAGCGGCTAACAGTATTCTAAGTTTGGTACTACATATGTTTTGTAGAGGGCAATCGATGTACTAGATGGTACGAGGTGTTTAATTCTACACAGAGCAGCAATCTTAGCATTCGCGTTATTCGCCATGTTAGTAATGTGGGATTTGTACGAGAGGTTCCTGTCCAGGGTCGCCCCTAGTATCTTGAGTGTAGTCTCAATGTCGATGGTATTTTCACCAATGGAGAACTCATAATCATACTGAGAATTCCCCAGTCATAGCCTGGGTCTTTGAAGCGTCTATTTGTAGGAAATTCCCAGAAAACCAGCTGCTCAGACTCTTTAAATCCTCATTAATGCTGAATTCGAGCATACTGGGTGGTGTCGGCTGTGTACAGTCTTAGGGCATAGGTACGGTTGAGAATGCTCTTTAAGAATACTATTTATTAAACTGTACGAAAAAACTTTGGCATCGTGAGTGCCACCAGGCCATCTAATATCAACATCAATAAATAGCCCTTTGTGGTCATAGACACCTTGCACATTATTTTGTAAGCAAAATAATCTTGCGAGTTTATGTATGGCTGCATGATGGGAATGTGGGTACCATCTGCACAGGTGACCATAGAAAAACCAGTATGTTGTTCCCACCCTGCGATTACCATATTTACTTAAGCACCATGGCGCTTCTATAATTTTCGTATTTTATGGTGCGGAGGTTATTTGAAACACAAGCTTTTGAAATCAAAATGAGGTGACAATTCCTCTCCTGAAATGAGAATTTATTTTGCAAATTTGCATTGAGATCAATACCAAATTAGTCTATTTGTCTCTAAAAGGACTAAATACAAATGGAATATAAATGCCAGCTACAAATAAGCACCGCATCGGCCACTGGGGTGCAGCACATATTTGGGGGTGGCACTTATTTAATTTTTGGTCTCATTGGTGTGGTGCTTATTCAGGGGCACCGATTAATCAAGTAAATATGGTAGGCTTTCCAGTGATGGCATATTCTTTGGCATGCGAAGGTATGTTGCTGCCAAGTAGCTTATGGGGTATGAAGACGACTATTTTAGTGCAACGATTAGTTTTCAATTTTAAGAAACATTTTATTACAACAACAACAACAACAACAACAATTTTATTTTTGTACCTTAATTTACAATACTTATAAATATATATAAAATAATTGAAAAGATAGTTAGGTAC
>JANVCJ010071026.1:0-12544 GCA_026413505.1 Epizoanthus ramosus
TTTTTCCACATTTTAAGAACGAAAATGAAAAATATGAAAACATACTTTTCTTTGTATTTGCAAATGGTAAATTATAAAAAAAATGACTCAAATCAGAGCATTCGTTATGGAGTTATTATCTTTTTAAAGAACCGGAAGTACATTTAAAAATTCACAAATCTCGATATCGTCCAATCAGAGTGCGCGAGTTGGATTTGTAATTCGAAACGCCATATTCGTGATAAAGATGGCGCGAGCATGGGCTAAACGGAAAAAAATCAACTTCCTTAGCAACCTTCGCATCGCAGGTCCCTTAAGGTAATTTTTTTAAATTAAAGTTACATAAATTGTAACTTGATTTGAAGTGTAAGTAAAGTACTTTGTTTTTGCTCTGTTTTGATTGTTTTTGATTGCCTTGTTTCTAGCATTTCCTGCTTGTTTGATAGTGTTGTTCATTGTGTTCATAGGGGCGCATTACTAAAGTCTTAAATATGAAGCCGCCAGAGGTGAGTAATCAGACTGTAATTAAATTAAGTCAGAGAATTTTCAGGAAGCAGTTGAGAGTAAATTATCTTGTATGCATAACCAATGAAATTGCAGCATGCAGAGACTTTGTTTCACTGTTTTGTAGCCTGAAAATTTTGTTTGTAAACTTACGTTTTTGTAAGTCCTAAATGAAAAGAATCCTTCACACATGTATCATTAATAAAAATACATTGAAAAGTACTACAGAACAATGCCAGTTTCATAAAGGCAGCCCATTGCTGTTAATGTTCATCTCTTTCTTGAGTTTATATTTACAATGTAATCATACTGAAATAGTGCAATTATAGGAGGGCGACATTTCTAAGATTGTAAAAAATAGCAACAAAGATATGAATTGTGATTACAGATTCTGTCCATGATTGAAGAAGCTGCAGGAACAAGGATGTATGAGAGCAAGAAACAGTCTGCACAGAGAACTATTGAAAAGAAAGACTGCAAGCTACAAGAAATTGAGACAGTAAGTGTTGCATGCAACAACAGAAACTGGGGTCACTTTGATTTGGCCGACTGAAACAATGAGAATGAGCAGTTAATATTAATAATAACTAGAAGTTCCGATCAGAAGTGAAGTGCTGTTGAGTCCTGTGCAAGTGCATTCCGGTACATTTTGTCTCCTTGAGAAATTATTGCTTTGATTCCCTCAGCATTCCAGTGGTGAACAGGCCGCACAGATTTGTCGGCTGTCAAAGCTACGAGACTCATAAAAGCACATTGTTTTGCACGCAACTCTGCACTAAACTGCGCGTCGCCTTGGTGAATACTTCCATGCATAAACAAAGTGCTATTTGACATATCAGTCAGGTTTACTTACCTCTTTTGATGATGGAAATCCAAACTTTACCACTGTTTTTGTTGCTTGCGTGCAGGTCTGTTTTTTTTTTGCCTGGCAGAACTTGGCTTTTGACTGCCTACCATTTTCCATGTTTAAATAAAGATTACCATACCATACCATATATATTTAGGCATATGTAACAACCAACTGCAAAATTGAATAAAATGTCACGAAATATGACTAGTGCTTCGCATAACTACAATGTAGCGTTGATTTATGGAAGCAGAGATTATGTTGGAGAGTTTTTTATTTATTTACAGAAGGTTACTGATAGTGTCACAGAAACTGCCAGGTTTCATCTCATGGGGAAACATTTGTAAGGAAAATTAGAAAGATTTTCAGAGAAACAGCTGCAGTACTGTGTCCTGTTTGGCGAGGATGAAATTAATGTTTCAGGATTTGTAAAATTAAACCCCAACTCTTGCACATACAGCCTTTTTTCCTATATCTACTATCAAATTAAAATCACTTAAGTGATAAACTTTGCTGTTGCAATGGCTGTCTCCCTGTGATTGCTGTACCACTTGCTGTCATTAGTGTCTTATTCCACATCAGTCCAAACTGGCAGCTGTAAATGTAAAATTTTACTAAGTTCTGTTACTCTCTCAATTTCTCTCTCTCCAGATTCTAAACGAAGAAATTACACCAACATTAACAAAGTTGAAAAAGGTAATGTGGCAAAGCACGATTCTTGGTTGGTATCCAAAGGTCTTCCTCAATATTGAACAGTCACCTGCGGCACCTTCAGTGCCATTAGTCCCCACTCAAAGTTTTGTAGGCACATTATTTGATATTCTGTCATTGTAACAAACAGTGTGGCTGTTTTGATTGCTTTACAACCTTTTCTCAAAGTCAACCAACTGTAAAGTATCTGGACTATCTGGACTGGATTGAGTGACTTAAGGCCCCCAAGAATATAGGCTTTACCTCCTCTTCCTAGCCTCATTGAGACTAAAAACTAAAACATTCCAGGGTTTTTTATTTGGTTAATTAAACTTTTACATTGATTGGCAAATCAGGGATGTCACGTAGCTCATGTTAGTACTGTGATAGATGGTCTAGTTGTAAGGCAGTCCACAGATTTACTTGCACCCACAATTTGAGTTAAATTGGGATGTTATAGTTTTTTATACCATTGAGTATCCAGTCCATGACAATGTCACAGCTAGCAAAAGGACTGTAGATTTATGAGCTTGATCAAATATTAAGGGCTGAACTGTTAACCTGCTGCCTTTCATTGTTTGTATTGGTGAAATAAAAGAATATAACAAAACATAGAGAGGGAAACAGTAACTCTTTGAGAGATGTGTGTAGGAGCAAAACTTTTGTGTTAACCACTGTACCTACATGTACATTATGGTTCATTTCTAATCTAGGAACGTGCTGATTATATGGAGTACCAGAAAGTGATGAGAGAGGTGGAACATCATACAAGATTGTACATTGCACATCAGTTTGTCATGGCAGAGGTAAAATGTTTGGTAAAACTTTTTATCGATATATTGTAAAGTGATTCAAGAGTAAATAGAGCATCATACAAGATTGTACATTGCACATTAGTTTATCATGGCAGAGGTAAAATGTTTGGTAAAAAGTTTTATCAATATATATTGTAGAGTGATTCAAGAGTAAATAGAGCATCATACAAGATTGTACATTGCGCATCAGTTTGTCACAGCAGATCGAGGTAAAATGTTTGGCAAAACTTTATCGATATATCGTAAAGTGATTCAAGTCTGAGTAAATAGAGCATCATACAAGATTGTATATTGCACATCAGTTTGTCATGGCAGAGGTAAAATGTTTGGCAAAACTTTGTATTGATATATTGTAGAATGATTCAAGAGCATATAGAGCATCGTACAATATTGTACATGTACATTGCACATCAGTTTGTCATTGCAGAATTAAAATGTTTGGTAGAACTTTGTATCGATGTATCGTAAAGTGATTCAAGAGTAAATAGAGCATCATACATGATTGTACATTGCACATCAGTTTGTCATTGCAGAGGTAGAATTTTTGATAAAACTTTGTATCGTAAAGTGATTCAATAGAGTAAATAGAACATCATATGTAAAATATTGTACACTGTACATCACTTTCCCATTGAATGTTTGATAAGACATTGTATTGTAAAGTCATTCAAGAGAGTATCAATCTATAGAGCATCATACATAATAGACTATACATTGCATCGGTTCAATGTCATGGATCAGAGTAAATTGAACATCATGCATGGCTGTACATTGCACATCAGTTCAATGTCATGGCAGACTGAAAGGTAGAATGTTTGGTAAAACTTTATATCTTAATTAAGTGTCATTCAAGAGAGTAACATGACGGAGGTCAAATATTTGATCAAACTTTCATGGAGTATACATGTGCATGTATCTTCCATAGGAAACTCAAAGGACTTCGGCATCTGAACTTGAAGAAATGAGAGAAGGGATTAAGAAACTCCAGGAGAGGCTGGTTGAGGTACAGTTTACCATTTCATAGTTGAGCTGATCTCTTGATCATAAGAACATACCACAAGCCTGGAGAGTGCATTATAGTGCAATGCATTATAGAATTGACATATTTCTCCGGGTAGTTATTGCTCAATGGGTAATTGTTTGTATTTTCCTCATAGATTGGTGACAAGATAAAGGAAGTCGATAAAGCAGTCGAGGAGCTGGAAAAAAAGAGAAGTGAGGTAAGGTACACCACATACTGTAGTTTCATGCCCGAGGTATAGAGAAAATGGATATTAAACAGTTTGTTGCATTAACCCTGTTTGCTACACGAAATACCCAGGGCAGTTGCTTTGATTAATAAGGAAATGTTTCTACTAACAGTTACTGATCAAGAGGCACTTATACAGTGCCAGTCAACGAGGTATAGCACAACAGAACACAGTCTCAAATGGCAACAGAGCGGTTAATCGTGATGTAAACTGCGATCGGATAAGCAATAAACAATGAGAACAAGATGGTGGACGAGAGGGACAATACAATAGTCCAGACGCATAGGAGTCTGGGTAGGAGTCCGCTGGATACTCACAAAAGGAGCAACAAAACATAACAATACATAATGGTGCAACTGCCTTTTCTTTCTTTTTTAAAAGAGAAGGTTATGATAACAGTTTTTGCAAGTCCTAAGGTCTCACATAGTCCTCCAAATGCTGAGGTGTCCGGCATTGGGGAGCTGACCATCTGGGAAGAGAATCCTGTGCTGTAGGACAACTGGTTGGTTCCCAGGAGGTTGTAGTGGTGTCTTCCTCATAGGACTCTCTGATATCACTGCAGGAAGCTGGCTCTGAAATGACAGCTGGAATCTGCGGAGGCTCTGGAGGGGGAAGTGGCTGAGCTGGATCATCTTCGTCACTGTCTGGGTCAAATCTGGAGGTCTTGAGGGTACACTGCAGAGGGTTTGAACTAGTAGTGGGTACCTTGTAGCATTCAGATGCTTTTATCCTGTAGGATGAGCTGCGTAGCTGGGAACCCACAAATTTTCTGACGTTACACCATGTGCCATCAACTGCAACAACAAGGTAGTGATCTTGGGTCCTGGATTTGTTTTGATCAGAATGGAGGTACACCAAAACACCGACACTAACTAAGGGAGTTTCGTAAGCCTTTGCTATTGGAGCTTTGGAGTGCTCACTGTGAGGGTGGTTAGCTTGGCAGATGTTGTGCTGTCGAGATATCAGCTCCTGATCAGAAAGAGGGATTTGACTATTTGAGAATTGGTCGCGTTGAGTCTACATTTCCCTGGAGGACAAACCACGGTTATGGATGCGCGAGTTCAATGTAGAGGTTTCAACAGACAGGACTAGTGGGGAAGTGGGTCCACCTTGAGGATCTTGTCGTGGAAGTTCGAGCTCAAGCTCTTGAACAGCCTTCTCTGCAATGGGGTTCTTGTTGTTATTTTTAGCTCTTCCTATTTCCAGAGCAATTCTGTGTTGACGGAGGAGGGCGTCATCTACTATGGCTTTAAAACCGGAGGCTGGGTCTGTCCGGATCACAGCAGGTGGACCATCTAAAGGGCAAAGTGGTATGCACATGTTAATCAGTGCATCATGTAAGGTGTCGTGACGTTCGTTATCGATCAGTGCCATTGCAGTGTAGGAAGTGACACATTCACGCAGTACAAGTATGAGCTGCTGGATACGTTTAAGAACGTCGGCAGCAAAAGAAGCTCCAACAGCATCAGGTGGGACACTTGTGGACTGCTTAATCACTGTGGTGGGACTTTCACGGAGCGAGGCACAGCAGTGGCAACTGGTGGAGACATGTCAATTGCTTTGTCCATGTCGAGGGTGAAAGAAGTACCGGCGGGTTACCATCTTAAGCTGGTGACTTGAAGGATGGTTAAGTTTGATGTGTATAGCAGTCAAGAGGCCATCAAGGACTTGGCGGGGAACAATGATGCACTCTTGCGTGGGGATCAGAGGCTCATTGCGTTTCACTATCAGTAAACCATCAGAAGCAATGGTTGCAACATTTAGGTATCGTTTCACATCTTTGATGTTGGTCAGCTTCTTGGAAGGGCATGGGTGCAACGTAAGTCAGCACATTCGGACTGGAGAGCAAGCCAAGCAGCTCTGCTGGTAAATGGGAGCCTTGTAGAACCAGAGAGTATGTCCTGGACCGATGAATGACGCATCACAGAATCTTCTGTTCGTTGAACGAAGCTGCCAACTTGGCAGGTGGGGTCATCACAGTCAGGTGAGTTGTGGCTAGCAAAATCAGAGGGCAATATTGCAGATCCGAACAGCCGAACGGCTGACGGTGGATAAGAAAGTAGCAACGTGAGGGCTTGAGGAAAACTCGCCACGACAGAGCTTTTCAAAAGCCTGGACACAGGGCTTGCTGTCGGTAAGAATGCAGGCAGGTACGTTCGACTGGATAATATAAGTGCTAAAGTGCTTCGTTGCAGCAGCAATGGACAGAGCCTCTATCTCGCATGGGAGCCAGGTGACTTGACGTCCTCGAAGCTTAGCGCTGAAGAAGCCAGCAAGAAGGAGTTTATTCGCACAAGTGACATACAATGTGGCAGCGATGCCAGGTGATTTGACAGCACCATCAGTAATGATCCACAGCTCGTCATCTCATCGAGGTAAGGAGATTGTGCAGCTGGATGAGAGGGCAGTGTGAGCTTGATGAAATGAACTGTGAAGTCATCAGTACAGGTAATGTGTTCTTGTGACTAGCGTCCTGCGACCATGCTCTTGAGAGGGGCAAGCAATGAGGAACATTGGGGGATAACACGAGCACGAGAACCTTGTAGGCACCGATGAAGGACTTCATGCGACCCACAGTGTTGGGTGCACTCCACGTCGCCAAGGAAGCTTGTGGGGAAGCTTGTAGCGTGCCAGAGTTCCAGACCCAACCTAGGATCATGGTGGATTTGGGGTTGATGACCGTTTTGGATGCAGATAACCGTAGGTCGCAGCTGTGGAGTGCCTGAAGGAGAGTTTCCGCCACAATAGAGGTCATCAGCAATCTTGGCTACGATTCCCTCTTGGATAAGATTGCCAAGAACACGGCACATGAGCTCTTCTAGTGCAGTTTCTGAGCCTTGCATTCCCATGGCAGAACGAACATACACCCGTACCCCACGAAAAGGGGTTGCTACACTGCAGTACTTCATAGATTCGCGGGCCATGGGGATCTGGTAAAAGGCGCTGGTGAGGTCGGAGGTGATGATATGTTTCCACTGGGTGATGTGATGAAGAGTGGAATCAACATCAGGCATGAGTGAGGGCTGTGGCTTGCCATACTGGCCTACATCTGCGAAGGCGGTGGCCGCCATTACTCTTCTTCACGAGGAATGACAGGTTGAGGTACTCGACTGAGACGTCAATGTCCTCTGATTGTTTAAACACACCAGCTTCTTCCAACTCATCAAACTTATGCTGAAGTTCTTCGAGCTTGTTCTGGGCATGATGGGGTAGGCAACCCTTACGCTGGGGGATGGGGGGGTTGAAAGGACCCATGTTTACCTTGGCCTTAAAGGGGCCGACGGCACCATTGTACCCTTTGATATTGGGATCAAAAACACTGTCAAAGTCGTGAAGGAGGGACTGGAATTTCACCTTGGAGTCTGGAGGCAATAGATTGTCAGGATCAAGCTAAACAGTTGAGGCATAGGTGGTGACGAGTGGTTGGGTTGGTCGTGGTTTGGGTGTCTGCTGGGTGGGTTCTGGTTTAGGAAACTTTTCACTGTTGGATGGGCTGAAGACTGAGTTGATCTGGCAAACATGCTGATGGCGTTTGGATGGGCTCATTTGACAGGTTCGGGATACGTATGCATCCTGCAACACTGGAGATGATGGTTGGAGCTGGCCATGGTTCAGGGTTGGCTGACAGTCAAACTTGTGGGTTGTCGATTCGTGGCTCAAGAGCATGGATGGTGTCTGAAGGCAGGTCATTTGGAAGTTGTAACTCAAGGAAGTCACCAGGCCACACAGTAGTTGAAGATGCTGTGGCACGAAGAACCACAGCGCGACGTGCAGCATGTGGTGGTGTGCGATCTCTAGAGGAACCATACACAATGGAGATTCCATCGTCAAGGGTGACGAGTCGCTTGGCAGGACGAACAGCGATATCATTAACCTCCATGAATGGTGTGCCAGCGAGGACTTCTACATCTAGGTTTTCAACTACGAGTCCCTCAAACTGGAAGGTGGGGTTGTCACAGGTGAGCGGCAGGTGGGTTTCACCGAGAACCTTCAAGGGAGAGGATCCATCAGCCTGATGATCAGACTGGGCACTTTGCAGATTTCAGCTCCCAGCTTCTTGACAGTAGACAAGTGGATCATGTTACCAGTCGCACCACTGTCAATGGTGATATGGACAGGGTAGTGACGATAAAATGTATCGATGTAAGGAGACTGGCGCACCTGAATGTGTAGAGCAGTGGGAGCTGAGTGAGGCTCAGTGGGTTCTGGGGGTGATGCATGATGGTCATCCTCAGAATCCGAGTCATTGCAGTCAAGAATACCAACAATTTGACGAGCCCTAGTGATGAACCTGAGGTCATTCTCAGGGAGATGGGTGCATTCGCTGAGGAAGTGGTGGAAGTCTGCACGGCCTGCTTGCTTGCACAAGGGGCAAGACTTTGTGCGTGTATGGTTGCAAGCTTGAGGTTTGATATTGGATGGGGGTCTGCGGAAGGTGGAGGCTGCAGTACGCATAACCTTGGCATCTTCAGCTGTGCGTATTTCATCCAGTAAGGACTGGAGCGCTTGTGAGATCTCAGGCTTGATAGAGGCTAGAGTGCGAGACTGGAGCTCGGTGCTGTAACGCTGCTTGACGAGCATAGGGAGAGCGGGGTTGATCAGACGCAACCCTGTCAGAACAACAAAATTCTCCAGAGTTGGGGACATCTCATATTCACTGATGGTTTCTCCATGGTGTAGGATATTGTTGCTTTGGAGGAGGTTATCCTTCGACGAAGGCCATCAACCGTTGGTAGAGGTCCTCTGGTTGCTCATCATGCTCGAGGTGGATGTCGGTGAAGTCGAGAAAGTGAGCCCCAGTGGCTTGGAACCCAAAGTGTAGCGGATAGCTGCCTAGATGGAGTTTACAGATGTAGATAGTTGGCTATTTGCCCTAACGTGAGTTCCAGCATGTTGACCTTTTAGAGGGCAGTCCGCCAACTTGCCTCAGGGACTGAGGATGGGTCATTAGTGAGGCCACAAAGTTGGTTGGCTTTTGACTTTTTTTGCCACGTGGCGCCAGCAACAAGGAAAGGGGCAAACTGAGGGTCCAAAGACAATGTGTAGATGAGATTCTGGCTGCCATGTTTCAGGATTGTGCTTTTTCCAGCGCAACGTTTTCACTGACTCGACTTGTACAATGTGGACGAGGTACTATTGGAGGCAGAATACTTCGATTTTTTGGTGTAGGTTTTGTAGATGCTGCCACCACGCCAGTCAACAAGGTATAGCACAACAGGACACAATCTCATATGGCAACAGAGCAGTTTAATCTCGATGTAAACTGCGATCGCCAGACAAACAACGAGAACAAGATGGCAGACGAGTGAGACAATACAATAGTCCGGACGTGCAGGAATCTGGGTAGGAGTCCACTGGATATAATGTTCAAGGCGCACAAAAGGAGTAACAAGACATAACAATACATAATGGCACAGACTATAGTTAGGTTTTGTACATCTCCTAGAATTCCTAGAAATTCCTGGGTTGCTTTTCTTCCTGGAAAATCCTGGAATTATATGCCTAACTCCTGGAAGACTCCTGGAAATGTCTAAAATACTCCCAGAAAGACCAGGCCTTGGTTGTTCAAAGAGTGGGTAGCACTATCTAGCAGATACAGATAAAATAGGTTATTATTCATGAATAGTTAACACTTATCTGCTGGTGAAGGATTTACCCACTGGATAGCGTTATCTACTCTTTGAACAACTGTGGCCAGAAATTTAAAACTTGAAAGTGTTCGAAACCTGTGCAATTATGTTGAGCATAATATACATGTTTACATGGACACTGTACATTCAGCTTGATACAATAACGTGAAGAGTACTGTGAACCATAGTTTCTAAACTATGGCTGGTAAATAATGTTCTTGCATTAATTCCTGAAGAACACATTTATCTTTTAAAATAAATTATTAACAACCTGGACCCTTGAAGACTAAGGACTGTACAGTCATGTAATAGCATATATTAATTAACATTTTCCTCCCCACCAGGAATCAGGAGGAGTGATGAAGGAATTGGAAAAGAAGTATGATGAAGCTTCAAAGGTAAATTAGTTAAAGGGAAAAAAACCAAGTCTGATATGTTTGTTCAAAGGCAACATTTTTTGCTGACACTGAATGTAAGAAGGCAGGATAGTAGAAATGTGGCAGATATATCATACTTTGATTAATCAAAAGTTATTCTTTTATCAAATAGGACACTGGGGAGTAAATTAGGTAATGGTGGCAAGTAGCTATTAATAGAACTTTAGTGGAATGTTCCTTGCTTTACCTAACTTTGTAACTGTGTTTTGTCACTGTTAAGTTCGATTACATTTCTCAAATTGATATTAAAAAATAATAATGCAACCTTTGCTCTGTGCTGGTATAACACGTAACAGTTTAAGAACTGACAAACCTAGCGCGGAAGGGACTGACAGTTTAACATCATTGTCCAAGGACAGTGCAGCAAAAGAAGATCATCACACAAATACAACACCTGACCAAACCTGGCTGGGAATCAAACCCAAGGCCTCCTGGTTAGCAGTCTACGATCTCACTGACTGAGCTAACCTCAGTAATAATACAATGTAGTTGTGATTTTGTTAGCTAACCACAGCATCAGTGTTGATCTGGTTATCCATGTATTTATTGATTTGGTTCAAGCTCAAGCTGCAACGATTACCTCACACTATCTGCTCACTAATACAAAGTACCACAAGGATATCTACTTGTAATGAATTGTGCAAAGGTTTCAAAATTTTTTGAAGCATGGGTATTATTCAAGTAAATTGGTCTTTCCAGAGTTCACTACAGAAGGCCATATCTAATGTTTGTACATTGCATTTCCAAAGGAAATTGTAAATACTTTGAGGTATTAAAATCACTCATTGATGAATCACATCCACTCATCAATTGGTATATATAATTATATTTGTTACATTACAATTGTTCTTGTAGGTCGATGTCAAGGCTAACTCTGATCTCAAGCATGTCAAAGAATCGCTGACTGCAGAGAAGAAAAAGAAAAAAGGACTACAGAAGAATGTTGATGACGTTAGTAATAATAATTACGATCATGCATATATGTCTAATTGTGCAATCAGACAGAAGGGGTAACATTCGATCATGTTGTCATCTGATATTTTGTTGTCTTTAGGACCAAACCCAAATTAAGAGCAAAGAGAAAGAGCTAAAGAAACTGAATGACTTACTATTAAAGTTGGAAGAAAAAAGCAAGAAAGACTCTGACATGGTCCAGAGTGCTCAGGACCATTTCCAGGCAGTGTCTGCCGGTCTATCAAGCAATGATGGTGGAGAAGACAAGACACTCGCTGACCAGATTATGACCTGCAAAAGTGAAATAAGTACTGCAGAAACTGAATCTAAACAAGCTCAGATGAAGTAAGTGTTATTATTCTGCTAAGCATGTTCCATACTTCTAATAATGTCAGCTTGTGAAGTTCACAGTAGTGTTGCCTTACTAAAATCTAATGGGCCCCCAATATGACTCTCCTGTAATATTCTAGTTTAGTATTAGTAGTAGTAGTTACATGTATGTAGCAGCAGCAGCAGTAACTAGTATGTACATGTAGAACTTTGTAGTAGTAGTAGTAGTAGTAGTACTAGCAGTAGCAGTAGTAGTAGCAGTAGTAGTAGTAATAGTAGTAGGAGTAGTAGCAGCAGTAGTAGTAGTAGTAGTGGTAGCAGTTGTAGCACTATAATTAGTAGTGGTGGCCAGTAAAAAAAAATCGAAACAATACAGCACATGTTACAAGGGTTAGGAGCTGAAGGTGTTTACAATGAAGTCATAGTCATCCATATTAAATAAACATTTATATAAGAAAGTAGTGAATCACTTTGTAATCGATTTTTGAAAAAATGAGTTACCTTTTTAACCTAGCTTGATATTTGCTATTAATATTTATAATTTGAAACATTGGTATTTTCTCTTGAGGTTGAAACATTCTCAAAGTGAGCTGAAGAAGAAGCAGTCAGAGCTGAAAGCAACAGAGAAGGTGTACCAGAAAGACAAGGATGTATATGATGCGATTAAGAGCAACACAGCAAAGTTAGAGGTATCACTCTTTAATTTTGGCCCGTCTTTAATGATATTAATAATTTGTTAATGTTCTTGTTTTAGATTTTTGAAAAGCTAAGTGTCATTTCAATGCTTAAATACAACATGAGACGGTCTCAACGTTTCTGCCTGAAATAAAACCAAACTAATAATCAAAAATCCCTGAAGAAAATCCAAACTAAGCAATAAAATCAAGCCATAAATGGCATCAGACATTAAATCAATCATTGGCAGGAAACTAGTAAGAAATGAATTAGAACTCCCTGGAAGTAATTCCTACCAAACCAGTGATTGTCAATTATTGTGGCGGTAACTAAATAATAATACCGCAATAATTTCCCAATAGGTTGCTTTCAATCACGTGACAAAAGTTCACTTCCGGCAGCAGATGACGGTCAAACACAGCTCAAAATGGCG
>JANVCJ010071037.1:0-12543 GCA_026413505.1 Epizoanthus ramosus
CTAATCATGGAAAGTCCTGCACGTGTTTGATTTTGGTTCATATGCATATGTTCCTTGAAAATCCTGGATGTGTCAAAAATTTCTTTATTGGATTCCAATCATACTAAAAATAAACTGCTTTTTAAAATAGGTTTCGTGGTCACGTCTTTGTAAAATATTTGCACCAAATATGCCTGAAACTCAAGTTTTTACTGTACCTGAGCCGTAATTTTAGAGATAACCGGGAAATTAGGCTTGTTCATTTGTTTGCGGAATAACGACCGTAGGCGTGGGTTTCTGCTGCAGGTGGATTAATCAATGTCGCGGCTGACAGTGACCTGCGTGCTAGGAAACCAGTTTTCTTGATCGACCAAGCAACCTAGAAATAAATACCAGCCTGTAACCTGTGTAATTCACATGTTTTTAGCTGATCTCTGTGTGTGATCTTAGCTGTGTGTAAAAAAAGTGCTCTTGGGAGAAAAGAGAGAAACTTAGCTGAACCTCTGGGCTCGGTTGTTCAAAGAGAGGATAGTGCTGTCCAGCGGATAAGTGTTAGCTGTTTAGCTTGTTTTATCCACTGGATAAGGATTTATTCGCTGGATAACGCTACGCACTTCTTTGTTTAACTGTGGGGTATGGAATAGTCTTTGCGAGCAAGCGAGTAGAGCGTTAGTTTTGCGAACACGAGCAAGTGATCTCTGAATTACAAAAACAGTTTGCGAATTCGCGAGCAAACGAACACCTTCCAAAAGTTTACAAGCTATTCTAGCGAGAGCCAAACTACATGAGTTTGCGAGCATTGACTGAAAACTTTAAAGGACCATTCAATAAGCCTTTGTGTGCTTCTTGTTAAGCTTAGAAGCCAAAAGAAAATCTGCCCCGTGACAATGGCTCCTTTTCTACTGAAACGGTTATAAATTGAAAAAAATAAGGAATAATTATTAACAGTTCAGCATATTGCTTAACATTACGCTTACGGCCATACACTCTTTTTTTTATAAGAACTTCCTATTTTTGGGCCGAGGCTGAATGTTCTTAAATATTTTGGGGATTTTAGCTTCAAATGTTCATAAAATGTTCTTAATATAATCATACGTATTTGGTGTACTCATTTTCTTTTTTCTCAAACGCAAACGTTCCGGAAGCATAAAGCTATAAAGAAATAAACTATTAAATAGAAAAAACTGAACTTTTAGTGACGTGACCAGTAGATAGAGTAAAATAGAAAATAATGAGTCCTGCAAATTGTTCTTGTAAAATGTCCGTGTATTTACTCTAGTTGCAAACAATGTTGCACTATCGACTATTTGCCGATTCCATGATTTTGTGCCGTAATGTAACAAAATAAAGTTCTCGGCCATTCCTCAGCCTCGGGTGTGTTCTTAGCATGTTCTTAAATATTGGCCGATTTTCAGCCCGACGTTCTTATTAAAAAGGTTCTTATAAAACAAAAAGAGTGTATGCAGCAGTCAAGTAAAGAGCTCGGAACGAAACTTGGAACATGCACGCGCACGGACCTTTTCCAGGTGATAATATCTAGCTGGGGCGCGCGGGCGACGCTCTCAGATAGAACTCGACAACTATCAAAACTGGTTGATCCTGGCCTGACTGGACCTGCTTACAGATTACAGCCACTCAGTTCTCCTGTTCCGGAGTGCCGCGCCGGGGTGGGGAATTTGGTGAGTTTGGTGGAAAAAAATGCTTGCGCGCTTTAGACTGCGACCGCTGCGAACGGCGAATTTTTTCCCTCAGTAGCGGGCACACTAGGAGCCCAGTATAAAGTAATGAATATGAAAAGGGTTGAAAAGCAGTCCTCTTTCAATACTTTATAGCCATTGTTATTTAATGAACAAATATTGAGAGATATTTACTAAAAGTTGAGGGATATTGTATGTTTTTCACATGAGGATGGAATTAAATTTTGCCGCACAGCTAACCCTAATTTCTTCAGAATGAAAAGGGTTAGCGCTCAAAATATTGGCTCAAACGATCTCACAGTAGAAATATCATTTTATTAACTTCTAGTCGCCGACAAAGAACGTTCAGTAAATGCCGCCAAGACGTTTGTGAAACGAACGACACGTACTCCAGAGTTGTAATAACTCTCTCATGCACTCCAGAATTACATGTATCTATAAATCATGACACTTGTAATAATGCCATACTTTGAAAAAGCAAAACTAATTAAAACTGTTATCAATGATGAAGGCTGCATTTATCTGCATGGCAGCAGATCCAATTATTAGCCAAGCAAAAACAACTCTTTATCAGAGCAATCTGCAGGTTTCTTTAAGTTCAGCATAATATTTTCACATTACGAGCCTTTAGACTAGGAAGAGGCAATCGCGAAAGGTTATGATGAAATTGAAATTCAAAGAACTGATTCGTTGTTGAAAAACAATGATTTGAGAGTTTTACTGAACTGTGTCGTCTATGTTGGAACTGAACAAAATAGTCAGTTATGTCAATATGTACCATACTACACTTCATATAAAAACCACTTTTCTACTTTGCATGTTAGAAGATTCAAGGCCATTTATTTTAAAACTAACTTTTATGTGGCAATGTTCATACATTTACATTAACTTTAACGAGCAAAAGGTGTCCGAAAATACAACGGTCTGGAATCTGTACATATATATATATATATATATATATATCGGGCATAAATTTCAATTGCTGTGGCCAGCACATTTATTTATTTATTTAACAATACTTATTCAGAGGTGTCCAGTTCAGCAAAGCTGGTTTGAACGAGGCTCTGTTAAAAAATACAAAACCTACAGACAAAAAATATGCGTTGCCGGTTCTTTATAGATAATTTATCTATCTTCGTTTATGGATATCTTTCAGGGTTTTTTTATCAGATACAAGTGACTCTGGCAAAATACGTTCGGTTTAGAAGATTCGGATATAACAACAACAACAACAACAACATTTTATTAACCTTGAGTTTTACAAGACATCGGTTCTAATTAGCAATTGTAAAGTACATTTAAAAAAATTAAAATTAAAAAAAAACTAGTACAACTATAATTACCTTCCTAGTTGTATAAATTTCTATTATGTTTTCAATAAATTCTCCACAGACATTCATAATTGATATAAAACAGCTACGTAATACGTAATCTGTGTATCTTCTGTTGTCGCGGAAAAACTTTCTCCGTAGAAGAGTCGATCATGCAAGAGTATATCGTCCACTGACGTCGTCAGTCGTTTTCTGTCACTTTCTCAATTCCTCTGCTTCTTATAGAGGTGTTGATTTAGATTCAAACAGTTCATATTTCTCATAGCTATTCAGCAAAGTGTCCGAATTTTTTTCCCCAAAAGTTTCTGTCCGAAATGATAAAAGGCGTGTCCAAAATTTAATGTCCAAAATAGAACGGTGAATGTTTGCTTACTGTAGATGAATGAGATAACTACTACCAAACAGGATTTAATTTCTAATTTAACGATATACACGGATAGTAATCGGTATGCCCACAAAGGAAGCAAATCCGAATTAAGGTGTTTTTTCTCAAGTACTTCCGTCACTATACCAGCGAACAAAAACCTGATCTAATGCCAGGATTATGTTTCGCCAAGTAGACACAGGACAGGATCAGGTTTAGGTGTTTGTTTGCAGGAAGGTGGGCATACACAGCGTCGGTGCGTGGGCTTGATGCAGGCCCACGAGTAATCGAGTCTTGCCAACTCTCGTTATTTCCATTTCCTCTCCTCCCACTTCTTTTCCCTTGCCTGAACTACAAACAAGATCTGGGGATGAGACCGTGTCCAATATTATGCATGGGAAGCTCCTCGAACACGATTCTGCAGCTGTATCAGTTATGTTACTTGGTGTTTCCCTGGTTATACAATTTATACCAAGCACATTTTGAGTAAATATTCCCAAATATTTTCTTTTTGATGATAAAAACTGTTGAATATATAGTAACGAGTTCAGCGTTTGCGCCTGGGCCAAATCAAATAATATGTCGTTTTTAAATGCAATCGGTACCTCCTCAAAGGCGAGTCTCAATATATCCCCGAATACTGACATGTTTCCTAGCTTTCATCCCAATTTTTATAAAATAAGACGTAAATTACACCCAGTAATAACCTGCGTACAAAAACATTTTTTTAAAAATACTGGAAGTAATATTGGAAGAAAATTTGATGTGGGAAATTGAGAATTTTATGGAAATGTTCAAAAATACTGTTTTTTTGGTAACATTAAATAGGCAGGCATCATCTGGGAACCTGGGTTCTCTGTCAACAAATTTTAGTGCAGTTTAACTATTTCCTCTTCAAACACATTTCACTTTTCCATATTATCCAGTGAGATTCAACTAGACTGTCCCTTCATTTCAAATCTATAGGTTTTTACGCCATGCACAGTGCATGTTTCCGCTTATTTAAATTTCCTAGTACAACTTGCCAAAAACTGCTCGGTGTTACGTGCCTATAATAACTTAGTTCTACTTTTAGCTGATTTTAAAAACTGACAGAGAATTAGCGACATACAGAAGATTTACGCCTTCTGCGAAATTGAGTCTAAATTAAAGTTCAAGTATAGCGTGCCACGAACTAACAAAAGTGGGTAAGAATAATGAAATGTTTTATTCCAAGTCGGTTTCTGTTCTTTTATTCGATCAAAAAAGACCTATTTTGATCAAGGACGATTGTTGAAAAAAACAACTTTTGTCGAAAAACTTGAGCTTTTGACTGATATATACTACAAATCAGCACGTTCCCTCGTACCGACACCGTCACCTTTTTCGGTTGCAAATTTTGTGGAATAGAGAGCCAACTTTTCAGGATGTTCTATCTGGACAGGGCATTCGTTCTAAAAGCCAAGGATTGAGGACAGACAGTCCACGGCACGAAAGTATTCATATCTAGCCTGTACAATGCTATAATGTATCCGGCTACAAAACTGCACAGCGGACAGCGGTGATCTATTGAACCAGTTTTACTATTTTCCAACAAAAGCTAAATCATACTAAATAACTTCTACCACTGATGAGCATGCATGTCATGACATTCTGAATGTGATGTCTCCTTTTCCTGGGACTGCCCGTCACTGCAGATAAGAAAGAAAGGAGTGTAGGGTTAATAACAACTCAAACAGCGATTGACGGTTCATTAATTCACGTAGAGTATCTTGAATTTAAGATGTACCGAATATAAAGTGCTTATTTGAAATGCTTTTGGTAATATAGATTATAGCAATCGCCAAATCCAACACATTTATGGCATTAGCCGGCTTTGTGTTTGAAATGTCAACATATCCAGCCGCATATACTCTCTTTTTGTTTTACAAGAACGCCAAAGTTTAAGGTTCTACCTATTTTGTGGCGACTTCGACAGCCTCGAATGGTATATGAGATATTCTTAGAATAAGCTACTAATAACAAACATAGGGTGTATCTTTATAATTTCAGTGCAAGTATTACTAGTTGTTACTGTACAGACCCAGTGTATATTTGGACCAGCCAACGGGCGGTCGATGTTGTACGAACATTAATTTACAGTTTAGTAACAAATTCTTCAGTTCCACTTTGTATACCAAATAAAAGTTCTCTCTACGTATCCTCAGCCTGGGAAAGGTTCTTTATAGTATGTTATAAAATAAAGCAAATATAACGCGCTCTCTGATTGGCTAACAGATGGCAAAATGAGTGTTTATATCAGAGGATAAAGACACTCTTTTTGTCTTCGTCTTATTTCTATTTTATAAAAGCAATACAAAACGGCTGTTTGTGTCTATAAACTGATATAAACACTTCGAAAGTTGTAGAGCACTCGATAAGCAAGAGTAATTTCTCTCGTGCTCTACAACTTCCGGCGTGTTTATATCACAGTTTATAGACACTGGGAGCCGTTTTATATTGCTTAAGTCAAGCGCAGTGCGCGGGCGTTTTATCTAAGAGTGTGTGTGTATCTATGTACGTGTGCAGGTATGTGCATGCGGGTGTATGATTGTATGTACGTATGTATGTATGTATGTATGTATGTGTATGTGTGTGTGTGTGTTTGTATGTATGTATGTATGTGTGTGTGTGTGTGTTTGTTTGTTTGTTTGTATGTATGTGTGTATGTGTGTATGTGTGTGTGTGTGTGTGTGTGTGTGTGTGTGTGTGTTGTGAGTGTGAGTTGATGTACGTACAGCTATTACAAACATTTTTGATTTTCGACAAGCGCGAAAAGGAAAGGCAACACCAAGATTTATGATTTATGCAGTTTATGCAAATTAGCAAGTCGAAGTTACCAAGCAAATTAACCACTTTTCCCTTTGGTCCTTACATTTTGTAGAAGTTTGATTTATCAGTTGTCCTTGAGCACTTCTAGAATCAGTTACCCTACAACGACTTTCTGTTACAATTAGTTCAATGTCAAACGGCATCTTGACGGGGCTAATGGAGTACATATTATTTTCATTATTGCCGGTGTTCTAAGCCAGTCTCGGCAGTTAACTGATAACAGCCTATAGTCAAAACAGAAGACAGTGATTGGATAATCTTTTTTTGCTTTTGCGGTTAGGGAAGCCTCGCTTAATTAACCGCCAACGCAGGTTTCAAAACAGCTCCATTTGTTTTACCCGAATGAGTATATAAGATTGCACTACATATCTGATCTTCTTAAACAATTTAAACCAAATACAAATTCACGACATGATTCGAAAATGCATTAAAACTATTTTATAGTTAGAATGAAAGAGAAAGCTAATTTATATCAAATGTATTTTTTTCTATTTAGTTTTGATTTCTTTTTTTTCATAAAAAAAAAGCAGATGAAAAGTTCTTTCTTTCCAATCCCTACAAACTTGTAGAAATAATTAATGGCAAAAGTCATAAAAGCTCATCCGGCCACACGGGGGAAGAAAGGTTCAATATTTTTACGTTTAAACGAAAAATACATATATAATGATTCTCGACTTTAAATATTTTATACATGAAGCATTTGTACTCTGAACAGTTCGAGTTATGCCATGAACTACAACATTGGAAAAGATATAACGTATAAAGTAAATATGTTTGGACAGAATTATTGGATTTGTTTTGGATTATTGTAATAAAAGTGTAAAACTCGTGTTGGAGAAATTAGAGGACTGTAATGTTACTAAACATTTGAATTGATCAACCAAACCAACTGATGAGAGAAGATCAAATAAAAAGTGTGTTCTTTTTTGAAAGCGACTTCGTCGGATATTTTGAAATTTAACGTTATCTTTAGAAAAAGCCATTTCTCTCACAAGAGGTTACTCTTGATATTATTTTGATTTCGTGTTCCAGAGTTTAACGAGCGAAAAATTAATATTAAAATTCAGTTGTTTAGTTAGCTTAGAAACATTTATCAGTTGTGTGTCAGCGAGGAATATCACAAAATCTAGGTACTGAAAATTTCATCGAATGAAAACGAAACGAAGAACAGCAAATTAGAATCCAATTTAAAATATATTGTGTTTTCATGTCCCTACAGTTTTTAAAATAGCTGTAATTGTTGTATGTGGGAAATCTTCTCTTCTTGCGGGGGATTGCCTGGAAATCTATTCAGAAATCTGTTTTAGAAAACATTAAATGAAATTGTGGATATTTGCATAATGAAAGATCAGCTTCTGTCAAAAAGCAAACAGATCGTTTTGCATATTTTAATGTATTGTATCGTGAGGAACAGATGGTCTTTTAGCAGGATCTGCAGGCAAAGGAGCTTCTTGTCGATTATGTAGGCAAAACTGAACAAGTAAAGAGGAAAAGCTGTAACAAATTGGCAAGACCAAGTTTTTTCCAACCAGACTGCGAAGCTGATCGCTTACAGTTACTGACAATATTTAATTCTTGGATTTAAATATCCAAACTCTAAACGCCCCGCTGTCAGATTCTGCCGTATTGAAACAAGAGAAAATTTGACCTTCTGTCAGCGGGCAAGTTAACCATATTCTCTGTCAGTTTTCTGACTACTGCTCAAAGAAGCCAGTTACATTTACAGATCCGGTGTACTGAGAAACAAAAGCTGAACACGACCACCGGTATGGCGGATGATATGAAAGGAAAAGATAATGAAGAATTTGAAAGAGAGATGGCGGAAGAGAAGGAGACTCCGTCTTTTGCTGATGGCGAAGATCTACAAAGCCAACCCGCAACAAGGAAGCAACCGGAGCGACTTCGAACGAAAGTTGCATTTTTCACATTCGGCTGTTTGATATACGCAACGTATTCGCTGATAATCGCTGGAGCACAAGATATCCTGGCTGGAACCTTGATTCAGACTTCTCTTGTTCTTGTCGCTAATATTGGCCCATATTTTCTAGTGACATTAATTGCGCCATATTTCATGCAGCGAATTCCTTACTTCGCAAGGATTGTGTCTGTGTTTGTAACCGAAACACTAGGATTTCTTCTCCTAGTTTGCTCCAAACAGGTTCACTGGAAGCTCGTGGGAGTTGGCTTGGCTTCTCTGGGCTATGGAATCGGGGAAGTCAGCATTCTGGCCCTGACCTCGTTCTACCACGAAGTCACAGTAAGTGCGTACTCCGCTGGTACAGGCACAGGATTTGTCGTAGCCCCGCTATACTACACTGGTAAGTGCTAAACATTTATTTTATGATTACCCTCCATTCTAAGAATATTTCTGCTACAATTTGCGGAACCAAAACGTGTTGCCCTTTGTTTTTACTTTGAATCAACTGAAAATTACAGTACAATTACTAACACAAAATGATTTTTGAAGATTGTGCGCGTAGTTATTGCCATTGTTTTACTGCCGATAAAAATTGTTATAAGATACATGTTATATAATCTAGCGAGGCACAAACGTTTCGTTGGTGTTATTTCGTTCTCGAGGGATTTGCGTATTAACTATAAACTCCGAATAACAGTTTCGTGCGATTGCTATAAACTTGTCAAAGGCTTGAAGTCACTTTCGGAAAAATGGTTTAGAGCTCTTGATATTTGGCCGATAATTTACAGCTGTAGTCTCAAATGCGTTAAGTTGTCAAGACCAGGTGTAGCCAATCCACCTTCACATTTTTATGTCTTTCAAAAAATACCGTTGTTATGGTTCTTTCAAAGTGCGGCAAACATGAAACCATTCACCGAAGTCCATTTGTCCGTTAGTTTATAGTTTGTTCTTATTATATGTAGTGAAATACACGGAATTGAAATTAATAAACAAAGTCTACTTAAACCCAACTCCTTTCACGTGCCTTTCATTCAGTTGTGTTCACGTTGCTTAGCAACTCCAGAATTTCCATTTGTTGCAATGCATTAGGTATATATTTATGTCTTTATTTTTTAATTTATGTTTTAGTAATAATGTCTTGAATATTTTTTAGAAACCAACAATGACGAATGTGCATTTTATTCCACGACACGCATCTTCTCAGTAAACTCTAATGGAATAGTTTTTATAAAAATGGGCGAGCGAGCCAAGTCTAAATTATGAGCGGGACTAATCAACAAAGAGGTGTTATAGTTTTCGACGCACGATGAGGGTGGAAAGTTTCAGTTGACGTTATAATTTGGAGTACTAGTTGTTTTGCTTTGACAACGGGCTAACGCTCCAAACATTAGCTCAAATATTCCGCCCCCACAGCGAAACACATAATACATTAACTTTTTATTGACCAATTCCATTATTTCTTCTTAGGGTTGACCATTTAATTTTGTGGGAGTAAAATGAGTGGACAAATTTGTAAAAAATATTGGCATGAGCCGAAAAAAAAAACAATTGCACGATTAAAATAAAAATTGCTCCGTATATAAATCTTCTAACCCCCTTCCCACGAAATTAAATGGTCCGTCTCTTCATAAACACTTCCACACACTTACTGTGAATCTTTGAGGCAACGAATATCTTTCCATCGTGAACTAGTGCGGTAACGATATTAATGATAATTAGAGCTGCCGGAAGCTTCGAGTAATTTATTTTTTCCCTCAATGTGTTCTCGATGAAATTTAACATATACCTGATGTTATCAAACCATCGGCCGTGAAAAACTGGATCAATTTTGCCATTGCTAATGTCCGCTGTCCCTATAGTTTCCGTGGTCAAGCATTTAAGATATCTTACGTGGACAATCCTTTAAATAAATCTGTAAAAATTACCCTCTACATTTGGAAGCAAACTGTTTTGGTTTACTTTGGCTTTTCCGCGTGTGAAAATGTCAAATGGTGTCCGGCTGTTTATTTCACCGCTTTTTGCAATGAGTTCGTTAATTTCAATTGTAATTTTACTGAACTCATGTTGTCCTGGGAGAGTTTTATCAAATCATCTGTGGCTCTCAGGGCCTGCTCCGCTGGTGTTGTTTCATGCAACTGGCTTGTGGAACAAGTTACCTGTCTGAATCATTCGACCGTCTATATAACCCCTGAAGTAGCCAAAATAATCGCCAGACAAGTTGCTCCGACCATTGCTGCAAGTAGAAATGCAATCTACTTTCAGAAATCGTTGCAGCAACTTGTCTCGAGATGTTCTGGCCATTCTGGGGGTGTTAGACGGCGCGAGGTTATCATACAACTTTTCTCGCAATGCCATGTACCATGGGGAGACAAGTTGCAAGCAAGTTGCTCCATGTAACAGAGCCCTAACAGATCGTTTAGCTCCGACGTTTTGAAGCATTATCTTCCAGTGAGAAATAGGGTGTTCTAACCTCTCGTTCTGTCTTTATCAACACTTACTTCATCAGATAACTACTTTAAATTTGAAGCCTATAGTTGAAGAAAACGAGTCTTAAAAGTAGGTTACAAATTTGCTTCTGTTGTACGACAATCCCGTAGATGTAGCTTAGTGTAAAGATGAAACTGAAAGATGCTCCTCAAGCTGAGAACTCAGAAAACAATTCTGGGTCACTGACGGGAATTGAACCCATGATCTTCTGATTGGAAGATAATTTGCACAAAAACATTTTAATATACCATTACCATTGCCATTACCATTACCTTTACGATCATCATTACCGCATCACCTTCACCATTACCACTACCACTACCTCCACCACCATTACCATTACCGTTACCGTTACCATCACCATTACCATTACTCTTACCATTACCATTACCATTACCATTACCATTATCATTACTTTACCATTACCATTACCATTACCATTATCATTGCCATTACCATCACCATTATCATTACCATTACCCTTACCCTTGCCATTATCATTACCACTACCATTACTATTACCATTACCATACAATCACCATCACCATTATCATTATCATTATACTATTACCATATAATCACCATTACCCTTACCGTTACCATTACCATTACCCTTGCCATTACCATTATACCATTGCCATATAATCACCATTACCATTAGCTTTACCTTTACGATCACCATTACCGCATCACCATCACCGTTACCATTACCTTTACCGTGACCTTCCCTTTACCATTACCGGCACCATTACCATTACCATTACTATTACAGTTCCTATTATCATTACAATACCATTGCCGTTACCATTACAAGTTTCAATGACGTCATCGTTTTCGGTTTTAGCGATGACCACGTGGTTGTGCGTGTCTCCGAACATCACTATCCTCATCCTGACGGCCATGCTGCTGCTGCTGTTCGTGTGCTACAGCCTGATGGACAAGAAGCATCTGCCAGGACCCAGCCCCTCCGCGTCCAACTACGAGGAGATCCCGTATGTTCCTCTGGCGTCCTCTGAAGTCCAACAGTCGCCGTCCGAAACAGCTGCAAATGAAAACAGTAGCGTGCACCACGAACCTCTCTCGTGGCAAGAAAAAATATCAGCGATGAAGCGCATGTTACCACACTTGGGCCCCCTGTTCGCCGCTTGGTTTTCAGAATACCTGATAATTCAAGCTGTTATCACCACGCTGGCGTTTCCAAACGCACCATTTCGGCCTCGAGACCATTATCAATACTACATCTTTGTATTTCTGTCTGGCGAGGTCATTGGTAGGTCCTATCTAGCGCTGGTCTCACTGGTCCGTCCCGCCCTGGTACCTCAACTTAAGACCCAGCGAATTTGGATCTTATCGGCCGTGGAAGTGAGTCATTTGTTGTTTTTCGTGCTGGCAAGTTGGTATCGGTTCCTTCCGAGCGTCTCAGTTGTTCTTGTTCTTTCTTTCACTGGGGGCTTAACTATTGGTGCGCTGTTTATAAATGCTCTGTCGCTGTTTTCGGATACGTTCGAGCCCCGGTACCGGGAGTTTGTCATGGGATATGCCGTAGTAGCTATGGGTGGAGGTTCATTCACAGCCGCTCTGATGGGCCTTGTTGTCGAGCCCCAACTGCGCAAACACTGTATGGCTATGTTGAAGTCGGATGATTACTGTTTCACTCGTTCAAAGGCCGTGGAAAGCATCACAGCACACTGCATGATGAAAATTCCGAAGAAACATCACTGAAAACTATGCTCGTCTTTCTTGGGACAAAATTGGTCAGGGACGACGTGTGTCGTCATGGACTTCTGTATTTATTTAACAAATAGATTCCATTTTCCGTGCATCTGTTCAAATGACGTCTAAACACGGCGAGAGAACCAGAAGTGGCACACGAGCCGAAGGCGAGTGTGTCACTGAAGTTCTCGCCGTGTTTTGGCG
>JANVCJ010071048.1:0-12541 GCA_026413505.1 Epizoanthus ramosus
CTAATAGATAATCACCTCAATCTTTCTGAAACATTTGGGTTTCTCAAAATGTACTTGATAACTTTTCGTTAAAATAAATAACAGCAGAAATGAGAAATTTACCGTATTTGACCGAGTAAGCACTCATCTCGATTAAGCACCCACCCCCCCTTTTTAGACAAGAGTTCTTGCACTGGGCTGTTTTTGACAGAAATGTTTGCCTTTCAAGATATTTTTCAGAAGTGCTGTATAAATCGCAGAAAGTTTACAATTTTTCTATCACTTATTTTGTTTCATGCTGCTTTAAGAATGTTGAAAAAGGAATGTTTACCGATATATGACATTAAAAATAATGGATTTTAGGTGTTTTTCAGTGTTTCATCTGGGACAAGGTAGACTTGGTAGAGATTTTAGGTGTTTAGTCTGGGAGGGTTATGGATTTTTCATGGTTAGGCTACATTGTACATGGTACAGGGTATTGAAACCGGGAACAGGATACGGGTTCTCAGGAGCCTGAGGCACACCCCCACCACAAATTCGACAGAGCACCCCCTACCCCAGGAACTGTTATATCATTGCAGTCTACCACTTAAAGGAATCCTGAAGTGAAAAACCCTTTGTGGACAAAATGAAAGAATTTCTTATACTTAATTACGTTCTTACGTTTTACGTTTTGGGGGTCCAAAACCATCACATAAATGAGAACGAAGCAAAAATGTTTGCCTATTTTTGCACTTCGATAGTCATGGCCCGCCATCTTGGATTATGCCGTCAGTGAGTTGCCGTTCCAGGCACTGCGCCATAGTTTTGTTTTGTTTGTTGACCGCGTATGGCCTGGGATGGGACTCACTGACGTCATAATCCAAGATGGCGGCCCCATGACTGACGAAGTGCAAAAATAGGCAAATGTTTTTGCTTCGTTCTCGTTTATGTGATGGTTTTGGACTCCCAAAACGTCAGAAGGTAATTGAGTATAACAAATTCTTTCATTTTGCCCGCAAAGTGTTTTTCACTTCAGGATTCCTTTAAAATTGTAAGAAATGTCAACAATACATAGAAGAAACCAAATGTACCCCTGGACGTTTTATAGGACTGATAGACAGGCTACAATCAACCTTTTTCATGCAAATACTGCCCGGTGGTTCACACACACTTTTTAAAATTGGAAAGGGCCACTCCACGTCACTCGTAAGACATTGGGCGGGTTCACACGTAGACTACGCATAGCCGATGATTTTGCAATTAACCGATTATGAATCATGAGTGATAGATTATGCAATTTAAACATTTTTGCCATTTCTAAACGGTAAATACTATCAACTTAAAAGTTTCTTGACTTTTTCCAAAACGTACTAGCGGAAAATTTGATGTACCAATCATAGATATTTCTGTTTAATTATTTTTCTACTGATAATTGTATATATATAAATGTAATTTGGTACTGAAATAAAAATTGTATTGTATTGTATTGTATTGTAGCTAATTATGCTACTCCGTTGCCATCGCAACCATGTTTATGATTGCCACTTTTGTCAAAATCCAACTTTTTTATAATAGTTAGTTTAACTCGGATTTTTTCACAGAAATGATAGATCTGGCTTATAAAAGGACAGTTCTGTGGTTTTTAAGGTTTTCCATTTTTCTGTGTCACTGAACTTTATGAAAGGCATACTTATATGTCATGGCAGATTGCTGCAAGTTGTCGGTACCTGGTGTTTCAATAACTCTTCAGCTTGTGGGACCATGTACTCTTACCGCAATTTCTGTTTCCATGGCAACGTAATCTCAAATACAACCGGTTTTTAGTATTCAACTGAAATTTTCAGGTGGCGCTAAAACCCATTCACAGATTTTTTTAAAATTTCGTCAAATGTTCCTCTTGTGATGTCAATAATTTTAACATGATAAAATATGGGAGTCACCGAACTCATGTTTGTGTAAAATGCAGTTGAATGCTAAAAACCGGTTGTATTTGAGACCCTATAGCGTTGCCATGGAAACAGAAATTGCAGTGGAAGCCACATGGGTCGATAAGCTGAAGAGTTGTTGAAACAACAGTTGGCCTTGTTCACATTGTACCGGATAGGTTTTGCGCCGAAACGAAACGTGTTCCGTTCCCAATGTAAACACGCGCGGCACGGAATCGTCACAAGTCATTCCGAACTGTTCACACGGTGCTGGAACGGACCGGGACGACACGGAAGTGGCTCACGAATGGACAGCGGTTACTCACCATAGCCTCGTTTTCGTGTCGCGCGCCCGGCCGTTGGAATCTGGGGCTACTAGTTCCGGGCCATCTTCGGTCTGTCACTCGCATTTTCACTTCCGGAACGATGCCGTTTTTTCGGCGCAAACACCTATGCGATACGTGCCATATCACTTTTGAAAGCGTTCCGTCTTGGGTTCGTTCCGGCACGAAAAGTGCGCCGACAAACAGCGTTCTAAGTGTGAACACGCGGCCTATCCGGTATGATTTTCGGAACGGAACGGAACAGAACGAAAGCTATCTGGTACAGTATGAAAAGGGCCTAAGTATCTATTTGATAAAGTTCCATGACATAGAAAAATAGAAAAACAGGTGGGAGCCACCTTAAATTAATTTCAAATCAATTTATGCAAAATTTTGAAGTCATCAAAATTCCAAGATGACCGCCATGAAAACCAAGATGTCGTCTTTGTGACGTCATAAATTCATAATAGCTAATAGCTAATTGCTAAAGTCTACATCATGGACTAATTACCTAATCTGCCACTTATGGCTTTGCTGTCATTTATAATAAGTAAATAAAAGAGGGAGAGGGGCGAATCCCCCCCCCCCAGCCTTCCTGACACCAAGAAAGCCCAGTCCAGATAGGGTTATGGTAAGTACTGCCTTATCCAATTCCCTCCAAAGATAAGCCCACCCGAAAATAAGCTAGTTTACTGTACATTAACTCTAAACATGTGTAGCCTCGCCTACGTTGTTATCCTTCTTAAAAATCATACTTGTCAATCTGGTCGGCAGAGCCCACGTTTAGTTTGGTCTGCGGCATGGAAAGAAGGATTCTGGGATATGTCAGTGCCTGCGAATTGAGGAAAGTCTGTGATGCGCAGCATTTCGCGTGTCCCGCATTTTCCTGTGTGCTGATGTTTCGATCCGCTAACCAAAACAAAGATAGTCTCTAGGAAAGATATTAATGGGAAATCATTTGCATCTGAGCATGTGCAGTATCTTCCTCCTAAAGTTCCTCTTTCTGATGGCATAGATCACTGGGTTACAGGCAGTCGTGGCGTAGGCAAAGATCACACAGATATCCCAAACTGTGTCGACCTGTTCCGAGGGAATGAATTTGCGACAAAGGGCTGTGACCCAGATAGTAAGATAGCAGCCTAGAAAAGTCCCACAGATGATTAAGGAATCCTTTGCAGCCTTGAACTCAGACGTCATGTTGCTGAGCCATCGCGTGAAACTTTCTTGATTCTCAACATTTGTTTCACTGGCCAAGGAAACTGAAGATTGATTAACAACTGGTCTTTGTACATTTGGTACTGGGATATGTAGCTCTTCGATATCTAAGGAACAAGAAAATACAATTTAAAAAATATTTTAAAATCAATGTGCCAGCTTATAACAGCTCGAGATCTATTTATATCCACTGTTCCAGTATCTTGTTTCATCACGCCACGCGAATTCAACAAATCACAGACATTACAATTAACTTAAATCTCGCTGATTGGTCATTTAGTTTTAGACCATCTCGAGGCACTGTGGAGGTTCGCTACTGATTAAAGCTGGTTCTTTGCCTTTAAATTAAAAATATTTTGATTTAATCCCATTCTGAAGGAAGGTAAGTCAGCTTACCTAGCAGTCCATAGTTAAGAGTTCACATGATAGTTATTTAGTTAGTTACAGTAGATTTTAACAGATTTTAAAATATTATAATTGAATGTAAATAGTCGAAAAGCCCCCATGGAAACGTCTATTAAAGATATGTAAGGACTGCTGCAACCATAGAAAAATCTGATTTCCCCTTAAAAGCGGTTTTCATATAGCAAATTGGTATGTGTATGCTATGATTTATGGTTGAGAAAGCCAGTGTTTCGTGATGTTTGTTCAATAGTTGACACAACGTTTCAAGAAAAGAATTAAGAAAGGTCTACTTAAGCGACGATTCTCGCGGATTGAGCAAGTGGCAGCTTAATAGAGGATGGCTGCTATCGGAAATTGATCAGCACTCTGAGTTGATTCTTTCGCAACGACATTCTTCAAGGATAAGGGTGAGATGGGGGTGGGGGTTGATAGGGAGGGATATATCATACTCCTTTGTTTATTCTCAGAGCCCTCATATAGTACTTTCAAACCATTGTCATTCAAACAATTTCAACACTTTCTTAGAAACTTAGAAAAAACTGGCCAGATGCAATTAAAGTTGAGCATTCTGCTGGCACCTGAATCCAATCTGAAGGGTCAATCTCGCAAAATCCCGATGAACTGAGTATTTGTACGGTGAATTTGAGAGGGAACTGCTTGGAAACTGTTGTAAAGATAGCACGAGTAGCCTTTACATAGCAATCTGATTGTATTCTCCAGTGTACATTATCTTTGGTCATTAACAATTATGGTAACATGTTTGTTGATGACAGTTGATTGTCAAAAACATTGATTTGAAAAAAAAGAGACTGTCTCGCTATCCTATCACCTTAATCAGAGTCAATCTCTTAATATTTTCTTCTTGTTGATACAAACCTATTTTAGCATAACTTTATATATAAATAACTAATTTATTTATTAATAACAATTTCTTTTTAATTTAACGTTACAGCTTTGATAAAGTTATTGCCACATTTTGAACTCCAGAAGATCCATACTTTCGATTTACCGTTGTTGTTCATCGCATGTAACCCAAGGGTAGAAATGTTGCATTCTTGTATACAAAAGCATAATCAAATATATTTAGAATACGTTCGTTGGCACTATGAAGAGTCGGAATAGATCGGAATAAGCGTTCGTTTGGGAGCTACTTCTATTTCGGAATACTTGGAATACATACTCTGTATTCTGTTCCAGTAACATATTGGCCAGACTGTACTGTGTACTGTTCTGTGTACTCCAATTCCGGAGTAAGAATATTCTAAACGAATTCGCATACTATTTGAACGATATATAAATAGCAAATAACGTTGTGTACCACTGACTCGAGGGGATTCTCAGCGCAAATTATATAGATAACGAATGATTCGTGTTGTAATTGTTGAACTTTTGAATCATAGAAATGTAATACTCAGGTGGCGATAGAGCATCTTAATAACCGAGAGAATATTTTGCCCAATCTTGACGGTACAGACGGAGGGCAAATCTGAGCAAACGAACTTATTAAGATTTTTATTACATATGGAGTTTTTTCTTGAAATGGTCGTGTTGCCGTTCCGGAAGTCCGAATAGCGAAAGGACTGCATGGTAAAATACAGACTTTCAGCCAATCACAGTTCAGGGATTACGTACCAACCTGGGAATGTCGCTTGCCATATAATAAATGATATTTCCTGCTCAGTTGTTTGGTACTTGCGAAGAAGACATGTGGTAGGGGGTACTGATGATTCTAGCATGTTTAAAGGAAAGCAAATTTGAATGACTTTTTGACTAGAATATGATTTAGATATTTATATTGTTTGTATGTCCCAAAAATTGCTTCTATTTCCAAACATCTTTCGTACACGTAAGTTTAAAAAATGTACCTGTAACTGTAAAGCCCCCTTTGAAAGCATTGAAAACAGAAAATAAACCAGGCCTTTGTGTTGCTTTTGTATCTTAGAATCATCAGCAGACCAATTCTATTCCCCTCTACACTGCATCCTTCGGTATACATACCTATCTCCTGAATACACTCACGTGCCTGGTGACCTGTTATTTGTTGCCTAAGGAGGTCTGGATCTTGATGTCTTGGTTGAGGAACTTCAAGACTTTGTGAGCTAGGTCCTTGGAAATAGTGAAAGGAAGACTCCTCCATTTTTGGCTCATTTTGCGATTCCTTTCCAAGTTTGGAAAAGCGTGGACAGTTTTGCTTTGTTGAATAAAGAAATTTAACAGTTATTTCTCTATCGTGATTAAGATTGCAGACTGACGTTTTGGAAATTTTTGTACAAAGGTGTTTAGAGGAATCGCAATCTTTGAAAGACTGCGTGCTCTTATTCGGCTGGGATTGCATGTTTCGGCATTGCGGCATTTTGGCGTTTTCAGGGTCAGTACGTTCTCCAAATTTGTCTTCCTCGGGATTGAGCTCTTTTATGCTGTTGTACATTGAAACGTTCCTACCAGGCGTTTGTGTGAAGTGGGCCGCTTTTGCTATAGGTTGTGTGTTGTAATTTGTCTGGGATTGCAACTTTTGGCATTCTTGGTTAGTTGCAACGTCACGGCCAGTATCCTCTATGACTGATTTGTCTTCCTGTAGATTGTCTATTTGCAGGTCGTTGAAAGTTTTGCAGGTTGTTTCAGTGTTAAGGTGAGTACTGTGATTTGTCTGGGATTGCAACTCTTGGCATTCTTGGTTGGCTGCAACGTCACGGTCAGTATTCTCTAAGGCTGATTCGTCTTCCTGTAGATTGTCTTTTTGCACGTCGTTGAATGTTTTGCAGGTTGTTTCAGTGTTAAGGTGAGTACTGTGATTTGTCCGGAATTGCAACTCTTGGCACTCTTGGTTGGTGGCAACGTCACGGTCAGTATCCTCTATGGCTGATTTGTCTTGCTGTAGATTGCATTTTTGCAGGTCGTTGAATATTTTACAGGTTGTTTCATTGTTAAGTTGTGCGCTATAAATTGTCTGGGAATGCAACTCTTGGAATTCTTGGTTGGTGGCAATGTCATGGTCAGTATTCTCTATGACCGATTTGTCTTCTTGTAGATAGCATTTTTGCAGATCGTTTATTTTTTCGGAGGTCGTTTCATTGTTAAGTTCCGTGTCTTGCAGGTCTGTGAATCGTTTGCAGGTTGTTTCAGTGTTAAGGTGACTACTGCAATTTGTCTGGGGTTGCAACTCTTGGCATTCTTGGTTGGTGGCAACGTCACGGTCAGTATTCTCTAGCGCAGATTGCTCTTCCTGTAGATTGAATTCTTCCATTTCGCCTATCGAGGACTGTTTTATACGAGAATTTTGTGAGGTAGTGGTACCAGGATAAGGCTGTGTGATATAATTCACATGCTCATCTTGGCATTCTGGGTTGTTCACACTGTCAATCGCTGGAGGTATCGATTGTGGAATCTCTTGTCTGATTTGCTTGGTATGATTTCGAACGGTGTTTGAAATGGAGCAGTGTGCTTTTATGATGAAAGCAGCAGGCAAAACCACGAAAAAGAACACAGAAAACACGTGTAGTATCCGATCCATTTTCGCTTCACAGTGCATTACTATCGGGTTGTAGACGTAATATGGAGCCACACCCAAGAAACGCAGCGCTGCATAGGCTACGGGTAGTATCCATAAGCAGGCTACGAGAAACATCACCTTTCGCTTGGTGATCTCAGGCTTGTAACTGAATGGCTTCAGTATGGCTTTGTAGCAGTCCCAGTTAATGACACACAGGTGTAAAACCGTGCTATAATAAACCACTAGGCCCGCTTGGGTACTCAAATGACAAAATGTCATACCAAATATCCATTGGCCGTAGGCGATACTCACGGTACGGGGCAGAAGAACGAAAATATCAGCCAATAAATTGGACAGGGAGAGACTTGCTATCTGAAAGAACCTTGTGTTGTGCAGCTCCTCGTACTTCAATACAGTCATCAACACAAGAGAATTGCCTGTAATTCCCAGAGCTGCTATTAACAAATTCACGAAAACTTTGATTACCCAATGCAACATCGTTGTAGAGAAAGATCTTGTTGCAATGTTGTGACAAGATGTCGGTTCCAATGACAAATGCGCTTGAAGAAATGATGTTTTCTTAAAGATATACTTTGAGTGATTGCCAATGCTAACTTAGAATGACATTTTTCCGATAATTCATTTCCTGTCAACGTATAGATAAATTCTATACATTCCAGGTTTCCGTCAGTAACAGCATCCGCTATCTACTGTCTAACATATAAAACCTTCACCTAAGAATAATTAATTCCCATATTTTACGCAGCTCTTGAATACTATGCATGCCATTCTTCTAACGCAGATGGTTCGTGAACCATAAATAGTTGAACTAAGTGTCGTTTTCATTCATCAGATGGGAAGATTATTTGTTTGGCAACAAACATCAGCTGAAATGTTTCCTTTTTTACGATTTTTCACAAAGAGGAAGGATATAAAACACAATACAACAACTCTGCCTTTTGTATGAGAAAAACGAGCGCAGTTTATTAAAATGTATTTGAATTTTTAAAGCACATGAGAATCAGTTGAAAGGCATTTTTGAATGAACGAATTATTTCGTTGTTCTTCTTGTTGAATACAGACTAACATTGATGAAGAGATACAAAAATAATTTTACCTTCAATGTTCTAATATAAACCAAATGCGCTAATATATATAATTATATTTGCCTTATGTTTTAATATATAATTATATTCGCCTTATTTTTTAGACTGAATGAGTTCTTTGGAGGACATTGATATGGATGTGAAAAGATCTGATTCAATGTCCGGGTGTGAAATATTCTGATTCATTGTCGACTATAAAACAAAACCGTGGGATGCGCTTTAAGGACTTCATTGATTGTGGTCAATACAGTGTTGAAGTCTAAGAAATTATATCGAATTTGTTTCTGGTAATAAAACCAACATCTTTACTCTAGTTAAGTTGCATATTCCACTGTTATATTTAGTAAAACTATTTGATTAAAAAAACCAATAAGTATAAAAATTAATTGTTGTCAGACGTTGTTTAATGACCACATGAACAATGGCACAATTGTTTGCAGAAGTGGAGGTCTCAGGTACGGCAGGTGCTTTTAAGTGTGTTTTAGCAGATTAGGTAGACGAAACTATAATCGGCTATTCCGGCTTCGCGAAGCTTGCTTTAAACTTTTCATAACTTGTGCTCATTCATTTAGCATGAAAACCTCAATGACCGTCGCGTTGTGGGATGGGTATGGGGGAAGAAAACAACTGAATGTAAATAAAATACGTTGCGATGTGCTTTTGCAAAAATTTTGAGTTTAAAGCACGGCTCAAACGTCGGACTTCACATACGAACCTAATTCTAATAAAGTAAATGTTGGTTATTAATGTTAGGTTCCTCGCACACGAAGTTCGTCGTTTGACCAAGTCCTTTAGAAAAAAAACAACGGGAACTTATTGATCGTTTGGTAGCTGAGTATATCGGTGTATATAGAGGATATTACATGGCCGTGCGGAGATACGATTTTTATCTTCGAGTGTTGACAATATCCTCACGAGTAAGGGAAGCGAAGGAGTAAGGATACTTTTAACACGAGAAGATAAAATTCGTATCTCCAAGCGGCCATGTAATATTCTGTTTATTTTTCTCTAAGCCATAAATGTCGAAAATCGTCGGAAAATCTTCGGAAATCTTTGGTAATTTTCGGAATATTTTTAAAAATTGTCGAAAATGCTCGAAAAGAATTTTTAACATATTTGAACATTTCTCAAAAAATTCCGAAAATCTTCGGAAAATGCTCGGAAAATGTTCGGAGACGATCGAAACTTAGATGTCTACTGCCGCAGTAGTAATACAAGGTCGCTGCAGCTTTAAACGACTAGAGAATGCTACACAGGGAAAGTTGTTATTTTTCACATTAGTCCATGAGCTGAATCTCAGGAGAGGCCTAGAAATTGAGTTACGTAGCACCCCCCACGGGACATAGTAAAATTGGTGTCAAATTAAAGCTTATGACCTATATTTTTATAATCTACTTGTTTTCAAACCTGTAACGTGTGCTATAATAAGATATTGCACTGTTTCCATGGGGGGTGGGGTGGGGAGAATTTGCTTACTATAGACTTGGTGAGACGAAATATGGCCCATATCTCTAACAAACAGCAACCAAATTGGTTCAAATTTGCAAGATATGGTTGTCGTATCATAAGCTACCCAAATGTGTTATTGGACCTATAGTTTTGGTTTCCATGGCAACAGGCAAAAATCAAATAATTCTTGGTTATGAAAATATGGGGTTTTTTGCACAATTTCGAACAAAAAAATACAATTTTATATATTTAACTAAAGCTATATTTCTCGAAAATCCCCATAAAAGTATTCTACAATAAGTGCATTTGCTCTGCGACACCTTAATTTTATTTAAGATGTCCCATCTCGAAAATGTCTCTTGTAATGTACTTACTTATCCTTTTATCCTTATTTATTTTCGTTTTTCTTTCTTTAAACAGTATTTTATTAAGTTTTGCCGTTATTTAGAATTTGGCCAGCCAATAATTATAATGAAAAGTGTTTTTCCTGCGACTCTGTGGTATTTATCCACAATGCATAGCTCGATTGTTAATCCCATATGCTTTCTTACCTAATTCGCATTTAGAAGTGTCGGCCATCTTGGATTACAAAACCCAACATATTACGATGTTTTTAGCTTTATTGGAATGCATATGTTCAACAAAAATCATATAAAGTGATGACTTTGACCTGAAAAAAGTTTTTATTACAAAAGTTGTTATTGCAAGCAGTTTTGCCAGCTTTACCTCACTTGACGAACTGTAAGTAACAAGTCAGCTAAAACGAATTTGCAGTTTTATTGTGGAAAACTAATTCAGTTAGGATTGCCAAATTTTTTGCTTTTATTCTAAATGTCAGTTACTCGTTATTCAGAATCTAACACTAGAAGTCATCATTGTTTTCATAAGAATGCTGCTTAAAAATATCTGTAAGTACTGATCCTTGGAACTGCCAATTTTAAAATTCACAAATATAAAAATCTTAGGACATTGTTAATGAACGCTAAAACAACCGCTCAATTTTTCCCAGGTGAAATATCGTGATACATTTTACTGCATAATGTGGTCATGTGGTCGAAAGTAGTGAGAAATTAACCTTGCTTACTGAGAGAATCTGGGAGAAGTTTGAGAAATGCTCTCTGAGACGAAAGAATCATATTTGGCTGAAAATGTTGAACCACTGGAGAGAAGGACCAAAAGGAGGGTACCACAGTCAATGCTACCAGAGGTACACTAGCATAGGCAACATATCTAGGATCAAAGGAACTGCTAACAAGGCCACGCCTGCATCTACCAATCATGAAATCGTTGAAGCAGAGCCAAATGAAGAGTCACCAGCAAAACGCATCCATAGATCTCATGTTCAGAGATACGATATTGTTAAATGCATACTTTGCCAAGGAGAGAAATGTAAACGTGGAAAGGGATCGGAGCGAGATCAGAGCAAGCTCTAACCCAGAACATCAGCGAGTATGGCAGGCATCCCTCCTCAAAGCAGCTGAGATGTAGGGCGACGATCGTGTATTGCTGAAGATAAAAGTACAGGATTGCATTGCCCACGAGATTAAATACCACACTGATTGTGCTGCAATAATTATGTTCGCCTTGAGACACTAACAAAGCTCAAAGCTCAAACTGTGCTACTGAAGATGAGGAATGTAGAGGCTACAGCAAAGCATTTGGCAAATTGTATCAGTATGTTCAAAGTGAAGTCATCATTAAAACATTTAAGAGTCCTCAATATGTCAGAGCTTGTTAAAAACATTGTTTCACACCTTAACAGGGAAGGCTTAAACATCAGTGACTATAGGTCATCAAAGCTCAAGCAACGTTTGAAAGAAGCTGACGAGTTACAATCTGAAACTGCTATGCTGCCTGATATGCGGATGTACAACATGCTGGCTTGGATTCTTACCTCAGATACCGAATTTAGTGCTGAACAGGTTACAAATCTACCCAATCATGTTCATCGCTGGATTCTCTCACTAGGACAGGATCTAATTCACTGTGTTTCCCGGGGTCGCATCAAGACTCCCAAGCACATGCTACTTCCCATGATAGTAAAAAGCCTCACTGGGAATGCCGAACTGGTAACTCTCTTAAATAGATTCGGTCTTTCATATTCTCAGATTGAGGAGCTTGAGACGGCGATTGCAGAGCAGCAAACAAACCGCAGAAATGGTGTACTGCTGCCTAACGTGTGCACTCCCATTGTTTCTAATGTTTTCTGTTGGGACAACAATGACCTATAGGAGGAGTCTTTATCAGGTATCGAAAAAACAAGAACTAATTATGATGTTTGCATCAGCATTAATTTTGACTATTTACCTCGTCTCTTTATATTTCCAGCTCATCTGTTTGTACTTCAGAGAAAACAATTGATTTATAGCGCACATACAATTATTTATTTATTTATTTTTATATAAAACGGAAACTATTTTGTTCATAATGCAAGACTCTCGCATCCATGTCCTAACAGGCAAGGGAACAACTTAATGGTATTGTTGTTCAACGAAGACCGCTTACATGCACATGTGCTCCAACACCAAACACCACCTGCTGCCGTGCATATCAACATCAACCAGGAGAAACTACAGGGGTTTCTATCCCGGAAACCACACAGAGAGCTCACTCAATCGATTTTGGATGGATGTTCTGTGGACGGCAACCGCAAGTTATAGCTCGTCC
>JANVCJ010071059.1:0-12539 GCA_026413505.1 Epizoanthus ramosus
AAGAGCAAGAGCAAGAGCAAGAGCAAGAGCAAGAGCAAGAGCAAGAGCAAGAGCAAGAGCAAGAGCAAGAGCAAGAGCAAGAGCAAGAACAAGAACAAGAACAAGAACAAGAACAAGAGCAAGAACAAGAACAAGAACAACAGGAACAACAACGACAACAACAACAACAATGCAAACCTCATTTTCAGGCTATTCAGCAAAGCAAGAGCAAACTGCCCAGTAAGAGAAAATGCAAGAGCAGAGAAAAGTCAAGAAGCAAAAGAAAGAGTGAAGTGAGACATCAGTTGGAATAGCAAGAGAAAGAGCGAAGGAGAAAGCAACAGAAACCGAAAGAGGAGGAGCGAGTTCAACCGCTCGAAATCAACCTCGGGACCAAAAGAACAACCAAGATCAAGGCCAACAGTAAAGCTATCCGACATGAAGGCGACAAAAAAAGACCAGGTTAAAGCAACAAGGGCATGTCAGAGTAGGTGTAGGAGCAAGAGAAAAGGGATCAAGAACCAGCAACAGCATGAATCAAGGACAAGAAGGAGGTCAGGAATAGGTCGATTATAAGGGAAACATCAGGGCAAGCAACATATTGTTGGTCAAATTCCTTTTAATGCAACAAAAGCAATGAAAGAAGTATACGAGCCGAAGAAGCAAGAACTGAAGAAGATGGAAACGTAAATCTTTATTATCTTGAAATATAATATAATAATAATCAGTTTTGAATATAAAAGCAATAGGAAGGAAGAAAGAGTGATTGATTCATACTGTATTGCCCAGATTTTTCTCAGTATTAACCTTTGGGTATTGTAATGCATTTCTGGGTAATCTCTTCTCTATCTCTTTATTTCACTGAATAGGCTTCAACTGAAGCGAAATATATTTGATCTGAACTGAATGATCTAAACTAGTGGTAACAAAAACATGAAGAAACCCACTAGCCATGCAATATACTTATTGACAAGAAAGAAAGAGTAGCAATACTGAACAAGAGCAACAGCACATGCAAAGAACAGCTGCAGCCCTGATATCGCAATTAAAGTGAAAATTCTGTAGTATGATTTTATGCTTTGTACAGTCACTGTCAGACACATTTAGCGTTATTTATCCGTCATTATTTTCAGAATACTCGAAGTTACGCCACTCATCCAGTAACTAAAACGGTATTATCAGAGTTTCACCTACTGTCTGTTGTTTCTCCATATCAATAACTTTATCAGTACTGTGCTATTGAAACTCGACTCAACTCGAGCAAGCCATGATGATGCTTTCAGGCTAGTGTAGCTAAATTAGAGGTCATGTAAGATGCTGTATCTTTTGATTTTAGATGTATGGGAAAACTTGCTAGTTTTGGGTTCTACACTACATGAGATGCGGCACACATTGTTTTACCCGGCTCAGAGTTATCGAAAGCAATGATTCATTCTTACGAAGGCTGTATACGATCTATTTTCAGCTTGATTAGACCGAATCAAGTGTTCAGTCGTGTAATCTCGGGCTACAGTGGTGTCGAATCCATGAAAGTCCATGATAATTTTAAAACAGTCAGGTGGGTTTCAAGATGAAAACATTTTCTCTATATGTAAATCTTCAATCTTGATGCCAAGTATGGGTTCAACAGTTTGTTTTTAACGAAATTGTATTCCTCTTTGGTATGCAGAGCAAGCTCTTGGCTATTATGTCGAGCAAAACCAAAACTGAGGCAACATCTTCAGACAAAATATTTAAGTCTTATAGCAATTCCTTGTATTATTTTAATGATGACCATTTTTAATGAAAGTACACTAAATGCAACTCCTATATATATTGAGCAATTGCAATTTATCGAAGAATGTGTTTAAAGAAGTTTGACTTGAGTGTTACATTGCAAGGAAAAAATATTAATGCAAAAAAGGCTTGAATAACGAATTATGGAACTTAGTATTCTTCAAAATAATTTCCTAATCATTTTTTTACGCAGCCATGAATCAGTGTCGCCAGGTTGACATTAAGATATATATATTATAGTTACTGATCGACCTTTGTTGGACACTGATACATTTTAACTTGGCAGCTGCATGCTGTTTCGGTTGACTTTAAACGTTGGTACAAAATAATCACAAGCTAATCACAAACAATTCACTAAGTAGAATGCGTTTTGTTTGTAATAGTGTTTCTCTCTAATCTAGAAGGCGCTGTAGCTTCGTAGTTCCGACTGAATTAGACTGTGGCTACCAGCTTATTCCTTTCCACATGTCTTTGAAATCAGTCAACTAACAATGTATAGAACAATTATTTCCAGTCTTCCTTTCGTGTTCTTTTATTTTATTCATTTCGTCTCTAAACAGATTACGTTGAATCAGTTTCAACGGCGCGAACTGTTCACGAGTCATCTTCATAAAGTCCGTCAGAAGCATGAGTCAGAGCGTGCTCACTATCTTACTGGAGTGACTACTTCACACTACTTCAGACATTGTTTTAGCATGATTTAATATATAGTCGTAAAAAGTGATAGCTTATTCTAAACTTGGCCTGCACTTTCTTAAAAAGCATATTTAGCTTAGTAGACGAAAACCATTGTTAAATCTTGATGGTTTTTTACCAAACTGAAATTGTTCATTTCACCTGACAGTTGCAATTACCAACTGTAAGGAAGAAAATAATTACTGACAAGTCGTTAACTGAACAACCACAACGTAAACTGAGATTGCCAATGTTCAATATTATCCAGGAAGTTAAATGCGCATAGTATACAGGTTAAAGAGTTCAACTTTATATAAATAAGCTATTTAGTATTTAGTTGAGCAAATTTTAAGATGATATTGCGATTCTTCTATACCAGCTAATTATAGTGACTATAGTATGTTTGTCTACGAGCCAGGATGCTAGCCGGAATCGAACAAACAACGAACAAACCACCAACATGCATGCACTTACCTTGGAAAAATTTGATGAAATTTTCGACAATGTTGATTGAGTATTCGATGTTGTCGTAGAGAGGGATTACTGAGGGTTCATATATAGGGATAACAGAAGGTTGGTAAGGTCCTAGGGGCGGTGAGAAGGGTTCCATCTTGATTCCTTGTCTGTTCTTGAGGCTTGTCTTGAAGCTTGCTTGGGCGTTGTTCCAAGTGTGAGATTCCCACTGCTGCTGCTGCTGCTGCTGGTGTTGCTGTTGTTGTTGTTGTTGCTGCTGCTGCTGCATCCTCCACATCCATCGACGATCCATGATCCTTGCTGAGTAACGGTCCTCGCTGGTCTAGACCAGATGTCACCCAATCGTTCCTTTATAAGCTCATAAATAAAATATGACATCAGCATATGACATGAACCGTTGATAACAATACATCAAAGTGGTACTTCCGCTATAACAAGAGATTCATTCTCTCTTAACAGTGATGCGGGTCAATGAAGATATTCCTTTTGTAGTTGGCAAATAAATAATAGTTTTGTACGACTGGGTTACTTACGGTACCCCACTTAGACTTGATAAGACCACCAAAAATAGCTAAATCAGTATGATGTCAGCATGTACAATGAAAACGGAGCTAGCAGTAGCATTAACTATGTGTTAAAAAAATTTAAACAGTGTTTAAAAGGCATTTAGACATATCTTATGCAATGAGTTGTCCATTTCTCATGCAGATGTACGTGTTCTGTAACTTTGATTTCCTTCCACCAACAAAATGAGAGGATGTTTGAAGATGCAAAAAATAATTGGGCAGGTGCAGATTTTGAACAATTGTGTGTGAAGTTATTATTTGTTTCTTCAGGCCTAATGCATTTTTCTACAGCAATTTCTATGAATTTTATTATCCCATGTGCTTCAATTCCTCCGGACATATTCTTCTTCTCACAATGTGTACAAATTGAAGCCATTTGTTAATTCCATTTTGTTCCCACAACGCACAACCCACCCAGTCTCAGGATGAAGGAAACAGTACAAGTTTGGTAGCGCACGACCCATATATTGAAAATATACTTCCGCCAAAAGTTCTATTATAAAACTTCCGCATAATGACGATAAGACAGTTATAGTTAGGTAAATGGTCGTTCGTATACGGGACATAATATGTTATATGACATACTGTTGATCAAGTGAATTGGGATGATTCCATGCAATTTGGAAACAAGAGTTGCGATGAAGATTGTAAGCAACAGTTTGAGTTTAACTGACTACAAATTGTCTCTAGCTACCATATAAACTTATATTAACAGTTTATTCCGTTATCAGTAAAATAAATAACATGAAATAAACTTCCGTTGTTTTGCTGTGCAGTCATATGTCCACGCGGTGCGTGCTCACTGAATAATCTGCCAATATATGGTGCTAGAATTTTCGGGTCGGTGCCTCGACAAATGGCATTCACCTCAATCACGTTTCGCGTCGTCACGCAACTACATTTCCTAATACATAAGCTCATCTGAGAATGCATGCCTTCAGATTCCGACAAAAATCATACGGGATAATCAAAAATTTGTGCTCCCCGTGTATGCCCAACGTATACCTATCATACGGAGACTGAAGAAGACTGACTTGTGCTACAAAGCGCTTTCTCGAATTCCAAAAGAAGTATTTATAGACAGTTTTTCTTTGTTAAAAACAATCTGAATCTTCCGGTCCAATTATTAATATTGACTCTTTTGATGCTACTGGGACCAATTAACTATGCGTGCGTGCGTTGTGCAGAAAATGGCGTTTGATGAATGAGCACATCGGTAGTTATACATCTTTGTATAATAAATTATTTCTCTGTTATGCAGTTCAAGGATTGGTTGCAGTGCCTCATTTGACAGTTACAACCTACATGACCCGTACACAATTTAAATGAGCTTCGAGTTTACCAAGGATATCCCGAAAAGGACTGAGTAGGAAAGGAATTTTTTTGTTACGTAAAATTGTCGGTATATGACTGGTATTCAATACAGTTCAATTCTTTTCATGACATTGCGGAATTCAACTCACAATTTTTTATTCCTTGTACATCGCCAAGACCATTATCAATGCGAAGAATTTGCGGTTTGTTCTAAGCGAGTAGTCAAGCTTGGCTATGTGTTCCGGCGGATGGCAAGTCGACCTCATTTCTTGATGACATCATCTCTGATACACGAATTGCAGTTATGAATAACTTTCAACAAAAATAATTCAAGTTTATACCACAATTACTTCCATTTTCCATATTGCATCTTTTTGCACAGTTAAATTAGTAAAATAAAAAATGAACTTTTTCAAATATTTAAAATTATTAAGTCGGTATGAAGACAAACATATTGAAATTGCTTAGTACAACGTTTTGTCACCTGTACGAACGAGTTTTACTGAATTAATACCAAAGACCTCAGTCTGTTTTCTGTACTAATCTTATAACTTGCGGCAACTAACAAAAAGTTGTAAGACTCTGATTGTTTGATCAAAAATCCGCCTAAAACGTTGGTGGAATGTCGAGGTGAGGGGCAAACTGCTTTTTGAAATGTTTGACAGTTTTAGTGTAAAAATGTTGCTCAGTTCCCAAACAAAGCACATATCCTTTAAATAGTACTGTCCGTTACTGAGCTATAAGATACACATACTGTCAATAACGCAGAGGAGAACAAAACATTGAGCTAGAAGTAGAACTAGAAGCACATACAGAGGTCAACTGACTATTAAACTGAGTGTGTCCTTCATATATATAGATCATTTTGGATCTGTGATTGGTTCAGACTTATACGTTACGATAACGAACTTATCTATTAAGTTGTACTGTTCTGTGGCCGGATTAAAAGTTGTTGATTTGCTTCTGCATTAGCTATGTTTACAATCTGGAAGGTTTTGTAGTCAGTAATATAGTATTAATAGTGTAATATACGTTATTACTCGCGATGATTCGTATCAGAGCTCGAAGTCAAAATAAAGTGTTATAGGCTTTCCGCAGTTGACATTGTTTTTGCGTAGTCTAAGATTGTATACGAATCTATAACAACTGATTGCCTTGTATTCCATCCCATAACAATTGCTTCGATATTCGTTTTCGAACTCGTATAATTTTCAGTGATACTGACTCCAGTGCATTGCTAGAACAATAAAACTAAAAAACAATCACTCGCTGTATAAATTCTCAATGCCATTTCTCCAACAATTACAAAATTAAACGTCTTTATAAGCATGCACTCCATGCATGCTAGAAATATATCTACAGCCCCTAGTTAATATAGTCGGCTACAGCCATACACTGATGAAGCTAAATGTTAGTGGAATCAGTATTCACTTGGTAAGAACTTACCCCTTTCTTTTTCAAGGCGACTGCTGTGGTTGTATCTTTTGATGCACTTGTCAAGATGGCTGCGAGAACTGACGAGCTGTAAACTGTATAGTAAGAGTGTAGTGCATAATTTACTCTTGGGTTATTGAAAGTAACGGAGAAATTTTGCCTTGGATTTGGAAAAGTACATATTGCATATGTGATAATACTGAAGATTGGAATGGCCATTATACCTGTATATATAAATTAGATCTTGAGAGGTACGGTTTCGCTTTCGCATCGTCGCTTAAACTTCCGGTAGTAGTCATGCAACCGTTCGTTTGTCTTTGCCATTGGTATTAATTTTGAAATAAACAGTTCTCAGATATTAGATATCATGCTAGATAAGGAAAACTACTTTACATCAGTTGAGTATTTTTTGATAAGATGATTTGGGTATCTTTATGTCAAGAACACTAATTAACCATGCACATTCTGAGTTCATCCTGTTTAAAGCCGCTTCACACAGTTCTCCAAACTGTTCTGGTACAAAAGCCTATAACTTGCCGAAACACACGAAATTGCACTTCAGTCAATTGAACTGTAGAGGTCTAATTTAAATAAGACCAAGTGAATATTATGGCTCTAAAATAAGTTGGAGTTTTAAAGCTACACTATAGTGTTTGGTGTCGGAACAGAAAAACTACAAAGTTGTTGATATATACCGAGTATTAGGGTAAGAAGAAACGAAATCGTTAGCTTATATTTAAATACAAGTTTTATTGCTTCTGATTAGTTATTTCATCTTGATTTTTATTCCAGAACCACAGCTATGTACAGGGATTAACTATGCAGTGAGTTGTACTATATCAACGAAGTAAAACTCATATTTTAAAAGTGTGTGGTTGTTATAAATACTTCAGGAACTGGCGATACGTCAAACAACTTTATTGCAATATTGGTAAAAGTGTCTGATCTTAAAGCTTACTCGAGTAGCCTACTAATTGGCGACACTATACAGTATATCAAGGAAGTTACAATCTTAAAAGTCAACATTATAAACTACAAACACGAAGCCATAAATAAGTATCTGAATCAGTAAATAATATTTAACTAACACGGATGGTGAATGTGACAGACAACTATAAGATTCACTATAATATTTGCAATATTTTCAATAGTGAAAATATTTCAGTTGTAATAATAATAATAATAATATATACTACTACTACTACTGCTGCTACTATTAATAATATATCTGAACAACTGAAATCACATCATACTGATAAACAGTCTTTGATGAATGCTAATGAACAGGTCCTAGATCTCACCAAATCATTGCATGCATATATGCAAATACGATATAGTATTTTATACATCGACTCCTATACTAATTGAAAATCTGTTGGACACTCATCTGATTCATGGCCAAAAATATTTGAAAATTTGGCTGGGCTAACCCAAATGGGAAAAAGGTGATGTTTCGTTTACTAAAATTGAAGACCACTTCAGCTTCACGTTTGCCGTTTTCTTCTGTTATATATCAGTCTATTAGAAATAAAATGTCATAACTTCATTGTAAATTGAAGGAACTTTGGATCACTGACTGTTTTTCTACTGACATTTTTGTCTGCGGAAGAGTTTTCGTTCAATCTCACTTGTCCAAAGCTGTTCTAATTTGTTTATAGCCATATCTTGTTTCTGAAAACGTACATGTAAGATCGTCATTGTATTAGGTTAATGAAAAGATCATGCGGACTCCACAAACAACACTAAGCTTAGTTAGAGTTTGTTTTTGTTTATACAAAATTGTAGACAATGCTTAAGAGTAATGATAAATATATATAGAGAGGCGATTTATCTAATTTATCTGTTTGAGGTAATGTGGAATAAATTTCACCATACTCCGTAAATTCTTGTTGTTTTGTTTCATTGTTGACAGATCCTACATTGGAAGAAAACAATAAAATCTCTTTTCTGATACAATTTAATGAAGACAACTGGAGTTTATATTCTGGTGCTCAACGCAGAAACGATAATGTCATGATCAGAAAATTATTGTGAATGGTTGTACTAAGAAAGAAAGCTGCTGAAGCTGCAACATTCTTCTCTAATGAAATATCCTTGGCCTATCTAATCTCAAGAAACGTATGAAATACGCAAACTCAATCAATTCTGGCCTCCTCTGCAATCTTCCACCTGTCTTGATCAGCCCTTATAACCACACTCAACTTTAAGATGAATTGTATAACTTTGTATTTTGTCTGTTGTCATTGCATTTGTTTCTTCTTGTCATTTTCTCTTAATTCTTTTAATTCTTGTCACTGCCGTTGTGTTTATTGCTAGTGCAGTTGCTAGCTGCTGCGTTGAATGACTTGTAAAAGTTTTCATTATAAATTCATTCTTATGTTGATAGTACATGTAATTGTTTCATGCTGCTTTTAAATGACTGTATTTGCATTATCACTTTGGGCCATTTGTTGCTATTGCACTGAATTTGTGTTGTTGTTGTTGTTGTTGTTTTGTTATTGTTGCCACTGTTGTTACTTCAGTTGCTGATGTTGATCAGTGAGTCAGTTGGACAGCTACTGTTATTGGCAAGTATGGCACGAAATTATTGTAAGTTGTGGATTTGGTGTTTAAGTTAGGCATCATTCATTTACGTGCAATTATGAGGCATTTCAGTGATAACAACCTATAATTGTTCGTTGTTTTACCTATTGTTATGACTTTTCCTACAAAGCTGCAGTAAAGCTGCCCTTTACAAACACATCCAGAAAGTGTTCATGCAAAAATGCATGATTTCTTGGCTGGTGTCTCATTTCACTTGAAAAACTACTCAAAATGTGATCATGAGAAAAAGCAACTGACAATTGTCCAACGTAGATGGTAAAGTCAGTGCCAAATTGAAACACAGAAAGAAAACATTTTACATTATTATACATCATGTAATGATATATAACCTGCACAGATCTACTTAGAGCAGTCTAGTATCTGGGAATATATTTTGCCATGCAGTTTGGTTTTCAAATATATACAGAAATTACCAACCTTAGGGTTTTAATCATTTATTTTATTCATTTGTTTTATTAGTAAACAATTATGCAAAAAGCATTGAGAAATTATTAAAAAAATTGGTGGTATATATAAATAAATAAATAAATAAATAAAACTATAAACGTAGAAACGTTTTCAACCTTGCGGTCATCTTCAGGTAATGCAATACCTGAAAATGACCGCAAAGTTTAAAACGTTTGTACATTTATAGTTTAAGTTATTTCTATATACTACAATTTTATGTCTTTACATGAGAAAATTTCAAATGCTTTTTTAAGAAATACATTATTATTATTAGGAGTGACATGTGATGAAAGTTATATCATCATCAAATGTCAAAATGACTAAAGTACTTGAGGTGAAACCCATGTAAGACTAAGAGTTGGACTGAATTACATTATGCCAAAGCTTGGGATTGCGAAGTTGCTAGTAGTCATGCAATGAAAGCTTAGCCGGAAATTAGTTTAGTGTCGGGCAGATAGATATGTCTGTGTATGTGCTCATGCATGGGAAAGAAAGAAAATAAATAGATATCTTGTAAGACATTACATAAAGAAACCTTTTCTTGTGTCACTAATATTATGGATAGTACCCTTAAGACAATTGCTCACTTTTCTAGTTTTTCTGCAAATCAGGCAATGTCTCATTAATGTCACTGAAAATTGGAGAATCTTTCATTGCCGACTGGTGAATATATTTTGTGTTCAGTATGTATCGGAAGCAAGCCTGTTAAATAATAGTAAATCACTCGGTTGTATACGCTTCATTCACCACTAAAAGGAAGTCTTAACTATTAAAACAAGAGACAAATTTATTCCTGGATTCAAAACGTTACCCGTATATAATGTTGATAAAATTGAAATTACCTCCCTTCCAAGGATTTTTGTTGACAGTATTTTACTGATTTACCGTTTTTGTTCTCATTATTATAGATATATTTCAGAGAATATATTTACTTAATTTCTTTGTAAATGTCCTGTTTTTGAACAGACATTTTGAAGTGGCCTGAGCAATTTTTGGTTCTGACCTAATGCACTATGAAAATATTTCATTGAGTGCCGACTCTAAAATAGAAACAGGTATTTACCACTGGAAGGACGTCCTGTTGATGTTTTCCTCGAGGCACTTAGCCAACAAGGCTGCATGTCCAACCGTTTCACCAATAAAGGCGGCCGGATGCTTTGTAGTTTTGAACAGACTACCTATCTTCGGAGGTAACCATTCATTTTATATCTTTTGAGGGTAATATAAAAGAGATAGAGTTACTAATTTATGCCTTGTATAATACTGAATTGAATATTTCCAATATGTTTTAAAATAGCTTAAAAAGGGTAACAATAGGAGGAAGAAGAAAGGAAGTTATTTAATTTCTTCCTCCAAACTTATATTACCCAAAGGAATTTGGTGGTCTAATCACTCAGTGAACTACCAGATCCAATATCTTCATTTAATTGTTTGTATTGTTATTAAAAAGTCTTCCGCTCTAGGAACTCTAGCGTGCAAAAGGTTCGTTTGTTTTGAAACTGTTGGTAACACATATTTGGCTACTGAACAGGAACACGTTGATCCTTGGCCTTCTTCGCAATATTCTGATTCTTTGACTGAAATGGTAATTGATCTGATCTGACTTGGTTAGCAACCTGCACAAGTATTTTAGAAATATATCAAAGTTTTGAGCTGCTCTTATCTCAGGAAGACATATGACATGGCTCAAGGCACAACTCAGTACACTGACATTATCTCCCATAAAATGTAAATGAGGGGCAGATATTGCGTATACATGCATGCATCCAGACACGACTTGAGCATGGAACAGGATATATTACTGTGCTCTTCGAATACATACATCTTACCTAATCCCAAAACACAAGAAAAATTACTGAAATATAATCCAAATGAAAACCAAGTTAATTTTTGGGCTGTCGGAACTTCCTTTCTTTACGATGTTTTAGGTAAAAGTATGAAGTCAGCATGCATTTGTGAAAACGTGCACTTTCACAGACCGGAAGACTGAAGTAAACTTATCGATTGAACCCAAGAGCTATCTGCAATAGTATAAGCGTATAATTATCTACTTGGTTGGACTGTGCCAGACCGCAGCAGTATTTTTGGTTTGATTACATCTCGTAACGACGTATCTTCCACAAATATAAATATTTATATATAAATATAGGGTCCATAGCGACAATATGCAGTATTGAACAACAAAGAGAGAAAGAGCGGAATCTCCTAATTATTGTCCACCTTCGTAAATGGACATTGAACATCTTTTCATATGTACATATGTATTTCAGTGAAGGTAATTCTAATACTAGCTATGTTAATTCGAATCTTTTGCAAGTTAAGTGAATATTTAAGAACACTTTTATTTTCAGTATCTTAAATTGTTTTCTTGGATCTTCTTCATTTGCATTTCAAATGTTTAATATTTGTTGGTAGAATTTAGTCGCGTTAACTTTCATTTCGCGTCTTTAAAGTTAAAATTTTAACAGAATCAACTTAAAAATCTTTTATATTGAAATATCCTAGTAAATGTAAAACAACGCTGGTGGATACAAAATAGGATAGTGAAATCTAATTGTCAATATAACATTCACAAATTTAAAAATGATAATTTTTGATCTTACATCATATACAACATTGATTAACATGCATCTCCCCCTGCGGCCATTCGTAAATAGTGTAATGCCAGAAGTATCCAGATCTCAGATCACTTGCACTCATCTCCACGTAATGGAACCAGTGAGTTGTACAATGTAAAGTACGAGAGTGTCTTCCGAAACTTTATTGGTTGCAATTGGAGTATCTGTTGTAATCTGTGTAGGTCCGATTTGAGGTCACATAGTCAGGATCTCGTAAACTATTTAACTGTGAGTTTTAGTAAAGTTTTGTTCATTTTCTAATCTCTTGTTTAACGTGCTATTGCAACATCAACCATGACCAGTTTTGCAGCGGGAGTACATGTTGTTAATAAGTCATTGATTGATACAAGGAGAGTCAAATGTGATATGATCAACAAAATATCTTTTACTCCCAGCCGGTACTTGAGTATTTGTTCTGACGACCGTTTGAGTTGGTTGCTCTTAACATAGACTTCATGCATGCAATTGATCCCTATTGAAGCCGAAAACAATATCGAGAAGGATTATAAATTTGCTTTTTTGAGGTACGTGTAGGCGATTCTAAATAGCCAAAGACTCAAAGTAAACAACCTGGGCGATCCTTTTCGGTATCTGCACCTACTTTATGGAACTTGCTTCCGATTAATATTAAGAACTCTAGCTCCTTAGATAA
>JANVCJ010071070.1:0-21020 GCA_026413505.1 Epizoanthus ramosus
TCTCTCTCTCTCTCTCTCTCTCTCTCTCTCTCTCTCTCTCTCTCTCTCTCTCTCTCTCTCTCTCTCTCTCTCTCCTATCTTCACCTCTTCTCTCAGTTTCCCTCTCTAAATATATCAGCTCTCTGTCTAAGGTCAGACTGTCACTTTTTTTCAATCTCTTCCTGTACAAGAATCGTTGTCTTTGTTTATTTATTTATTAACTAACACCGAAACAGAGGGTTGACTAGAACTTTCTTTTAAGTTAAAACTTTTTCTTGACTCCGGGTGACTCCAATTTCTTGTTGTTTCTTGTCTTATTCTCCAAGTACAAATAAACCACTTTTAATTTTTGTTTTACGTACCTCCCACTGCCTTATAAGTTAGCGGCTTTTCTCAATTAAGCAAATGAAAGAAGAACCGACGTTCCTGTTATATTTACTGAATAAAAGCGCGTGTGGCTAAACATGAAAGCCGAATGAAACAACAGTGCCATGCCATTCGATGTCACGGTTCAATTTTGGAAATCGGATTGTTGTAATAGAGTTCTACAACTTCTAACGAAGTTTTGCGACTGAAGTCTATTCGTGTTAGTGGAAGTGTATGTTTGTGTACATTTTTGGTTCACGTTTTCATTCAAGGGTTCTCTAAACCAAAATACTTTCATAATGTGAAATTGTGTAATGGAAAATAATTATGAATAAACGTTTAGAATTTTACCTGCCAAAACGTTTAGGCTAAATGACCTGTAAAACAATAGATAGTTAAAATGGATGTTTAAACTTATTAGCGGGTTTATAAGTCGTACTGCCAGATCTCGCATGCAATGCAAATGAACCTAGATAATGCGCCAAAACATAGCAAGCGAGTGTTTATGTGCCATAATGAGTTAGAACTTGTAAACTTCGAACATAGGGAGTGTAAAGGTACTAACTCTTCAAGTGGAGCAATATTTTGATTGGTGTACGATGAGTGAAATGTTTTTAACAGAAAAAAACCCCGTCATATAACAAGGGAAAATAGATGCATTTAGTAACTCCAGCTCGTAACTTCCACCCAACATACCCAATTGCTAGAATTTTCAAGAAAACTAGAAACACCAAACAACTAGGAGAGCACACCATCAATTGTAGTGAAATGATAAATATATGATTGACTAAGAAGAAAATATATCCGCCTCTTTGCCAGTAGGCTGTCTCTAATTTATCAGTAAACTTGCCCACAGAACAAAAGGGTTGTACTTCAAGACAAGGAGAGTTAGTGAAAATTCTGAGAAGGTCAGAATACAATGGCTTGACGCGTGACTTTCTAAAGAGAATTCAAAACACAGAAAATTATCATCAAGGCTGTTTTCATTTAGAATACAGTGCCAAAGCGTACATGTGTTTCCAGCTCACCATAAATATGGCAAAATAATATTGTCATTTTTTTCACCGCGAGTTGTGCAGTGTCAATGAATTATTTTTGTCTCCATTTTTTACTAAAGAGGTTTTAAATGCATTTAAATGAAAGGAAAGGTTTAGGAGGCAGAGTGACGGCGTTATTAATCTGTGATAGGTGATATGTCGCTAATGCTGGATTTATTTCTACTAATTGCACCAGTAGTAAATAGGAGGAAAAAAACTTGTCTAAAAACAGGTGACACACTCAATAAAATCAATTTAGAAACCTATAATTACCAATAGTTCCGTTCCATAACATTTATTTTGCGTTTTAGGAAATGTTGATATAATTAGACGTGGTGTATACGGAGAAAATAATTATAACACACTTTCTACACAGTCTAGATTTCTATGAGGCCAAGGCGCATATTAAACAAAAACAAATTGTAAATGTTTCATTTCGAGTGATAGTAGTTAAAAGCATTGACTTAACAAACTTAAATAAACCCTCCTATTTTGTTTAAGAATAGAAAAGCGGCAAACATCAACCAGTGGCGAGTCAGCAAATGCGATTTTGTGTTCCAAATCTTGCCTGAAGCGGAAAGCAAAACGGTTAGATTAATTTAGGAGGCTGTGTGCCCATTAAAAACCTTTCTTCTCCAGTAGATATTAATATTCTGTTGCACGACCTCCTTATTAAATTTTTCTAAGCCTTAAGCCATTCAACAAAGCTGCGAAATTTCAACAAAACTTGTGTGATTTGAAGCGGACAAAGGGGGCGTACTTTCCATTGGTTTTGGCACCTGCCCTTCTCTCATTAGTGAGGAAAACTGAGCGAGTTTCCGAAACAATATAATATATTTTTTATTCGCATTTGCCTTGTTTTGCTATTTCGGGGGATACCTTCGCGCAACTGGTAAATGTCTGTACGTCTTGAGTGAAGATGTAAAACAAATTTGAAGCAAATTTCTTGCCATATTCAGGCCTCGTTTTCACGCTGTTAGCGTAATGGATCACCGAGTTTAGGTTTGTTTGCTATTTTCTTTTATTAAACCACTACGTTTATATAAACGCTTCTTTAATTGAAACCTGTTAAACATACCGACTTGGAACGGTTTACAAATCATTACACTTAATCCATTATTAATTTATGTCCTTCTCCAGTAATTGATTTCAGCGAAAGTTCGCCAATTTAAGAAATAATTCAGCTGTCTGAACCCTCCCAGCGGCCAGCGTTATAGGAATGATTGCTAACACACACAGCAGTTTTACTTAGTTGTGTAAAACGCAAAAATCGAACCATGCGATAGGAAGGATTAAATATCCTCAAATATTAGATAAAATGGGAAACAAGTGTTCAGGGAAAACTTTGTAATCACGGAACATATGAAATGAAATGAAATAAGTCTTAGTTTCAACTTCCTGAAATCTGCATAGTATTACGGAGTTTAGATTACACACCGGTTTTATGAATATGAAAAGATCAGATTCGTGTTAAGGTAGCTAGTGGCCTTAGAAAAAGATTTAAAGTTTGACAAGCAACGGCAGGATAGATATAGGATTTCAGGCGAGCCGCGATCTGTTGACCAAGATATGGTGAATTAAAAAAATATTAAACCCCTGGGACTAGGAAGCAGAAATCAATAACAAAATCAAAAGGAAATAGTTATATCTGAAGGCGATTGCTCTTCCCATAAGTTACCGCGTTCAGACCCTTTGGCTGTTTCACATAAGCTTTGATATTTACCGAAGATTAAAAACGAGAACGGCTTTTCAAGGTCATTTATGCTTGTTCCTTCAAAACGAGTTAAACAGTTGCAAGTATTGTTGAAACGCCACTGCGAACTTAATTGAACATTCTAAAACAGAAACATTCCCCTCTGTGATGCAATTAGCAAACCTGAAATATCCACAAGACACACGCGCAAAGTCACTCCGTCAAGTCACCGACAAGTACAAATGGAGAGACATTCTTTCAACGAAAAACTCATCCCCCATGCATCGCATGAAGAACATCCGTTTTGAGTTACCTTACTCGATATTAACTTGTATTATTACTCAGAAATGAATATTTTTTCCCACTGTTTGTGAGTGATTAAATGCTGAAATAAGGCGGTTAAATTTATTGCTTCTCACAAAATATAAACTAAACGATTTTTCACTAATCACCAGGTCAAAAGCCGCGAACCGCATATATACATTATCTTCATTTTGTATTCATAAAAACATGGCACACTTCTCGATGTGAGATAGACACCGGCTAAACAAGAATCACAATGCATTGGAGATAACAAGCAGTAATTTCTATACTAGTCTTGTTCTCAGTTGCATAAAAATATATGAAATGTCATAATGCATATTGACGGAAACATGAGTTGAGATTACATTAACAGAAACTGTTATGCAAAATTTATAAGTAGATTTGCGCGCGGTGACCAAGCTTCAGAATGAACGACCATTAAAACAAGTCCAAGAACGTTTTGCAACAAAATTTTAACCAATAGTTTCTCACTGATGAAAGTAAAAGAGAAAATGCAGTTTAATATGTCAATTGATTAATTTACCAGCCCAATATTAACACAAGAAACTCAACTGACTGCGGAGACGTATCCACTAACGAGTAAGAGAAGTGTAAACTCGCAACTTGTAGTAAAAGCCATAATAATTAAATGTACCGACAAGAGAAATAACCAAGAACGTTTAACTGAGGGAGGAATGTTTCACTAATTATATTGCGTCAAACGAAAGTACACTTTTGTAATTATGAGCCTTGATCAGTTAGATATTTATCACTCTCTGCAATGCATCTGTAAGCTAACATTTCATGGAGTTCTTTCACTTTATTGTAAAGCTTGACTGACTTACTTTCTTCGTCTTGTCCTCTTCGCTTTCGCCGAAAGTCCGAGGGCGGCGGCACTCCGGGAATACCCAGAAACATTGCATACGTGCCTCCGTACCAAACCAACAGCTCTTGATCTGGAGGGATGTCTTTGATGGCACGATAGTAGATATTTCCCCCGTATTGGAACACCTCTAGGTTCTGTTCCTGGTCATTTCGAGCGCAATTTACGAATCCCATCCAATTTCGAGGATTTTCGTCTTTCGCATCCAAGAAATGGCTTAACGAACCATCTTCGCTTAAAACCTGTAAATTGAACGTTGCACTCATGTCAGTCTATTTTCAGTTCTGCGGTTGTTACATTAGCTATTTTCCTATCAATAAAGTTGGATTGCAAAAATACTGATTACGAAAGAAAACTCAATCGACTGGGGGCACAGTTATTAAAATTGCAAGAACACTTTTTTATAAAAGGAGAAAAATATTTGTTTATTTATAATATGTACGGTGTTTGCTAGTACTTCGAAACTCTACTAAGGGTCTGGTGACATTTCTCTTACAGCGATGATAAAATTAACAAATGAAAACAGTTAACATTTATTGCTCATTTTATACATGGCAGAAATGTAAAGTGATGGCTGGCTAGGATCCATTCTGTTTTTATTTCACTCGCAAAGATGTTTTCAATTCAAAAGCAGCATATCTTTTGTAATAGGAGCCGTGAGCGTATACACACACTTGATTTTTGTGAGATTGAATCATTATGTGACAGCTAGAATGGCTTTATATGAAGTTCTTAACCAACCAGTCTATAATCACAAGTTGATCTGTTTAAGTTCCAAGCTAATTCAGATTATGTTTTGACAAATGGCAGCTCAACAAACGTCTCTATAAGAGCAAGTTCTTTTTGCAGTAAACCTGTAATCTTAGAGGCATGCGTTTATAATTAACATTGTAAAAATTACCTGCTCTCAAGCTCTGACAACTGAGGTATAAAAGAACAAATCAAAACAAATCTTATGCTAGTTCTGCTACTTGAGCTGCCGCATATTTAAAGTAGTTTCAATCAATAATAATATTAAGGCGACTAGAGGGAATAAGGAAAACTACAAATACTCCCATCTCTACTGCTTTCAAGGTATTTTGTTACGTTAGCGGGCTAAAAAACAGTCAAACTGTTCTACTTTCAAGAAACCCAGGTGTTGACAGTTCATTGTTCAACCTTTTGACTGACTTATATATGGTCGGTGTCTCTATTGTGCTTCAGCAAAGACTTTGCAGGGAATGAAGCTGTATGTTTCTCACCTCGACGTAGAAAGCATGCCACCTGAAGGAAATCGAATAAAAAATATGAAAAATAATAAAACATAGCGAGAAATATTTTGTGGCTTGCGAAAGAGGTTTGTTTTCCCCACATATGTATATGTTTTACATCGTTGAACTGAAATTTGAAACGAAAAACACCCCTTTCAGCGTGCGGTTTGCTCAGCACCTACGCTACGCGCACCGCTAAACTAGCTCTCAAGAGATTTTCGCCATATACTGTTCGATAACCAGCTATACGTTACCTCCCACATAAGGTTGTTATCAACTTCAAAGTTCACTTCATCAGCTTTGACAATACGGCCAGTGTACGGCCCCATTTGAGTTCCTTCCTTAATCCAGCAGGAACTGAACACCCCTAGCTGTACTCCAGGGATGGATGATGGAGCGATTGTGACCTGTTCTGGCAAAGACACAAACGCCATGTAATAGGAATCACTGTCTAAGCAGGCAGACTTAGACTTGTTAGTTTCGTTGTGTAGGATAGGAACGAGTGCGGTTGAACCGATTCTTTTTATACTTCCGTGATAACTGGACTCGATTTCTGGAGGGAAGAGAAGATAAAAACTATGTTAGCAATTGTACAAAGGGAGAAATAACGACTGACTAAAAGGTAGTCTAATTTGTTCAAATTGAAAGAGATTGTTTCATTTAAACAGGAAACTCAAAGACGCCGACATTCATTGCTTGTCTTTGGTTTGAAAAAGCGTAAGCGAATGGCATTGCTGTTTTGTAAAGAAACATCGTTTGAGGACGGAAATGTTTTTACTACTAGTGTAGTAACGTTTACTCTTAATGTTGGAAAGAAAATTCATTAAACCAAAACGTTAATATTAGGAAAGAAACCAAACCACAACTCACTGGGAAGCAAGAAAACAAGGATTCTTAGAATGAATAATTAATGTAGTTTTATCTCATGCCGAATAAAGACACAATTCTGAGGCAGTTGCGTTAAAATTAAAATTCAAGCAAAAACTAACAATAGGGAAAGAACAGTTTTAGCTTCTAAGTGTTAATTTGATGGTCAGTGCTAGTCTGACAATAAGTTCTATCTGGCTTGGGTTATTAGAATATTGGGACAAATTTAGTCACCTGCTCGGAGTTTTGAACTAATCTCCACAATCTCGAATTAAAGTAAACTCAAGGAACGTGCTAAGTCTATTGAGATAAGAATGCAAAAGCGAAATATGGATGTTGCATTAATCTACAACGAATTGTTATGTCGCTGGTCCCTTATCAAGAAACACAATCACTTTTGATGCGAGTTTTTGTTGGAGAATAAACCCCCCAAGTAAATTTGAAGCTGGCTACGGAAGTGGGTGCAAAGAGGAAGGATGTTGGGTTGGAAATTTTCATTATAGAACACTGCAGCTATAATAGGTTTTTATTTTAGTATTGGTAAAATTCATAAACAATATAGATGTAAAACCTGCAATACAATACCATGCTATATTTTGAATTAAGAAAGCACGGAAGTTTTTGCTAAGGAAAAACAGTCGGTTTCGACGCCTTGCCTTCCATTAACTAAAGAACACGTTCTCTATCAAATAATTAATAAACGAAGACAGTTGTTTATATGCGAAAACAGTAACTTTATTTTTTCTTTGAAATGTGATGCAAATAGTTGAGAACTTGTTCACTTTTTCAGACTACAAAATACTTTATTTCTATTTCGTCCTTAGTTATTGTTGCCAGGTCAAGAAAGCGAATGCCTTTCATATGATAATCTTTGTTTAATGCGAACGAGAAGACATTAATTATATGACAAAAATTGTCCAAACATGTTAATACCTTCCCAATAGCAGACATAAAATTGGGCAAGATAGAACATAAATTGGGCTCAGCTTTTTATCGTTATTTCACGTTTCTGCCTGTAAGTTTGTCAGTATTACGAAGGCTAGGTGATAACAATCTTGTCGCATGACTCCGCGATACGGAGTGGGAAAAATTTCTTTCGCAAAACCAGGCGAAATACGAGCTTTTCAGAGGAAGAAGGAAAAACACAACACAAATATGCATGGCCTGATAATTTACCAACCCTGTATATTAAATGTTTTTAGTTAAATTTCCATCAAACATGCATATTCATGCAAAGCTCACCTGCCCATGGTCAAATTGGGTATTTAAAACTTATTATCTCTGTAAAATTACAATTGAAAGAAGGAAACGTCTTGGACTCAATCTAAAAAGCAGTGTTTGCCCGTAATACCATGCATTAACGAGTGGCCGTCGGTCGCGCCGGAAATTAACTTGGCTGTCTCGAGAAGCTTGAGTAGAGTACTGTGGAGTGTATTGAAAACATTTTGTAAAATGGAGGATCTGTAGCGCGGCATGTTTACGAGCACTCTCGCCTGGGTGCAGTTATGTTGATAAGGGAATTTATTTATTAAGCGACCGAGCATTGGCAATTGTATTCACGACCACAGCTTTTTGGCAAAAATGGAAAAATGATATCTTTTTATGCGCGCTATATTTGGTGGCCGCGCAGCGATTTTGAGAGCCAAATTAGTTAAGAGAGATACAAATCAGAGTAAAGAGAGGAATTGTGAAACCTTCTCCAACCTCGCTACCACAAGAGGGCGAGGCCATATTCCCGACTCATCATTAGTTTTGATGCTATCCGAACCGCGATCTCGACACAACATGCTGGTCTGGAAGAATAGCGTTTGAAATTGCTTATGTTTTAATAAACTAAAAACTCTCTCATTAAGATAAACCAAAAACTATAAAAATTATCCTAAGTCGTTAAATTTTAATACAACTCCTTGGTTAAATTCCGAAGAGCAGGAATTTGATACTCGTTAGAAGATACCAGAAGGGTGAAAACTGAAATAGAACTATCACGTGTTGAAACTTTCTTAAAACAAAAATTAAAAACATATAAATGCAACGTTTGTTTCTGTGTGGGTTTGAAATTGTTAGGGTAAAAACAAAGTGAGTTATGTGCTACTAGAACAAACAAGCTTTCGACAAAACATATGCAACAAGCAAACACACAACATTACTCTGAGCAGCATAATTTTTGGTAATTCTTCAAAAACAAGAAAATACCTTGTACTCATATTTTAAAGAAAATATATATTTACCTTCATCAGAATTGTACTCCACTTTCTCAAGTATGCTTGTCTTGAACGAAAGTTCTTTCTGACCTCCAAAAACATTGCACCATTTGCCATATAACACACTACGTAAGACTTCTTGGCTAATATTAAGCGGACTTGTTATCTCGTCGGTCCCTATATTCCAGTTTGTTACCTCCATTTTAGAATAGAAATCTTTCTTGGCTATATCAATCGCAAAATCTCCCCGAACCTCTTCACGCTAACTACGGTTCTGAGTCCTTAATGAAATGTCAGCCCTTTATATGGCTGGCCACTGTTTGTTGCTGACAATGATCTACGGCCGAACAATAGCTAAGCAAAACTAAATAAGTCTTTGTAATAAATCAAATATTTTTCATCATACCCTTCACACCTCATTGAACACTGGTCTTCGCTGATATAATGAGCTGCCAACTCTCAACACCTGCACAAACTCCTAGCGCGCATGCGCATCAGGACCCACATCCGCCCAGGAATTAAGGTTTTGATCAGCGTAAGATTGCCAGTATTAATTCTGTTTCCAAGGAAAAACGCTAAGAAAGTGAAAAACGCTAAGTAAAAGACGAGTTTTGCAGTAGTTTCAAAGGTAATAACGTATGCAAGAGCTCTCTAGAATTGCACTCAAATATCTGATATCGAATTTCGCGAGTGCAAATATTTCTCTTAGAATCTCTCGTGGTATTTGAGATCTCAAGTTATTAAAAGCCAGTGGCTCAACGAGACAGTTTGTCTCTTGTAACCTAACGCCCCCTTTGATAATAACCAACATTTGTTACTGAGGACAGATGCGAAACCAGGCGATTTTAAGTACGAACAGTCTCCTGAGAATGGGATGAAAAATTCCCGTCTCAACGTCTTTCTGAAGTTCAAAGCCAAATGACAGAGATTTCGAATTTTAAAAGCGAAGTGCGATGAATCCTATGCTAGTAGTCGATTAAACAGGGTCCTCTTCCAAATGGACGCTCTTAAACACTTGTACGTTGCGAACGTCGGTATTTTAATGATCATTAACGAGCGAAGGCATAACTATTAACGAATTTGTCTTTACGAGAAGTTGCGCCGAACGGAAACATAAGAAATATGTAAAACGTAAGCATTCAATGCTGGTCAACTGGCCTGCACAGTGTTTACAAGCTCTGATAAAAATTTCCTGAATTAACAGTGCCTTGAGATAAATGTATAAACACGTTCCTTTCCAATTACGAATTAATAAACATAAAAGATTTAGCGCGTATATCAATCACGGGTAATTAGAAAGGATGATTTAATTAGTAGTATTCTAAATTCTTTCCAATAGAAATGCTTGCTATTAATACAGAATTTCTTTATTAAGAGGGACTGTAGTCACTAGTAATAAAAAACAAATATGGTTTTCAAGTCACAAATTTGATTCTGCATTAGGCAGCCATCTTGTTAACTACTGAGACAAAATATTTTTCGGTCAAGCTCACTGAGCGAGGTGCTAGAAGAGATATAGGTTAGGGACCGAGCCAAGTTAAATATCGGACAGTATGGCCCGTAAAATGAAGTCTGTACCCGCGATCTTCTCTAAGGCACCTGCTGGCTGGCGCGTGTCAGTCGCGTGGCTTGAACAAAGGTGTATAAACTTGTTTGCACAAACTCAAAACCTTTATTTTATAATTAGGCGTTCGTATTTTAATCTAGACAGGGATCACTAAGATGTCTGTACACTCTACATAAGTGAAAAGACAAGAGGCACGGAGAGCTGATCTAATGTCAACTTCTGCACCCGTTTACACGCGAACTTGGTACATTTTAACCTGCGGAAATTACCCGGGATGTGATATTTTGTTTGGAAACATCTAGAGCTACACTAAATATCACCTAAAAGGCAACGTAAATTAAATTAAAGAAAACATTTTATCATTACACTTAGTTTTAAAAAGTCGAGAATATAGTACGGAAATTTTTCGACACTTAAATAGGAGCGAGGAAATTAAATTTGCATCAAAAAGGATTTTCTCTCATTACTCTTGCAACTCATTATGTCGTGTTCAATCACAGCCTTGAGGAAACTAATGGACTTCTAAAATAAGTCGAGGGAGTATTTCACATTGAACAATGACTGTCTTTATTCCGACTGCCTTTAATAGTGTAACTGTCGAGACTTGATTATTTCGTAACAAATGGGGGCCTCTCATTAAAGTTGAATTGACTAAATGGGTCGAAACTAAACTTAAAGTAAGACAACATGTAAGTTTTATATCAAAGATCAATAAACCGAGGCCGTTTTTGTGCAATTTGTTTCACACCAACCTGTTTTATATGCCCAGGTAAACACGCTGCCAATAATTTCTGCCGTCATTACAAGACACATCAAATTTCAGATCCTGAATAGGTAATTACTGAGTAGCGCTGTGGTGACGGGGTGATGTGAAGGAAATTGGTTCTTGGAAACAAGCTTTAATGCAGACCAGAACACAAAGCACCGCGCCTTGTATGAAAACACTGTTAATTTCCTTTCCCCGAGAAATTCGCAAAACAAGAAAAATTTAGAGATTTATTTTTGCTGCAACTTCATAAACACCGGAAAAGTATAGATTTGCTAATTTCCCCAAAAGCAAATTGAAAGCCCCTTGGACAGGCTTGAAAGAGTATAGAATTAAGGATGTGTATACTTTAGGCAAGGTAATGTGTAATTTGCTGAGATTTATTATGATTAGAAAGTTTAATGAACCACGGATATAGTGGTTAGTCAAACAGGGAGTCCTTTGCAAATTAAGCACTGCGCTAGGGCTTAGACATGATTAAAAATCTCCGATAAAATTTATTAAAAACTTTGAACATGGCACGCGCCGTATCACATCGCTCGCTGCAACACTTTGTTCGCGAATACACGTGTAAGAAAATAGCTTTATTAGCAAACAAACCGGCGCTGAACAATATCAAATGAATAATTAAGGCATTAAATTGCCTTCAAAGATTCTATCCCACATGGGAGCTGGGCTCAGTGCAAAAAGGCCAATGGAATTCGAACTACCAGGTGCCTTCTATGGTGATTTGCAGACCAATGACCACAGAAGGCTATGGGGCAGTCACAATTCTTACTGTTTATTTGAGCATTAGAGCTAGTGCAAGGAGAAGGACTAGCCCCAGAGATGGGAACAGGCATGTTTTGATTTGCGTCATTAATGCGTGTCTTGTTTGCCTCTCCAAAGGCAACCTGCAGCGAAAATAGATCGAAATCACGTCAATACACTTGGTCTGATAGATTTTGAGTAGTGGAAAATGCTTTAGCTTCCGTGCAAATACAGTTCAACCGGTTTTACTTTCTGTCAGTGCCCAGGGGAGCAACCACTTATAGATCTTGGCTAGTATGGAGGCCTAATTACCTGCAAGCACTCTTTATTATGCACAAAACTCGACAGTTTTCTTTACATCCCGTCATCTCCCATCATCGGCAACTTTATCCTTCGTTTTGTTTCTATCTTTTAATCACTGCAAACCTATTTAGTACAAAGTATAAAGTAATTCAAAACAAGCTCTTAATTATCAGGGGTCAGTTTTAACAACATGGGTGGCGGGGAGCGCCTAGGGGCTCACTTCTGTGATAAGGAAACCCCAAAATTAGCGAAATTGGATGACACACTGTAGCATTAAAACGAACGCTGATCTTATGAAAATTCAGCGGAAGTATAAGACCACTCGGTGAAATTTACTTTTAACAAGAAGATTTCGTTTTTCAAAATAATCGACTGCATGTCACAAAAGGGAAAGATTGGAGTTTGTTTTCTGTGGAAAATGCCAGAAATAATGAGGTCACTCTTAGACGGTTTGTCAAGTTTGGTAACACGCTGACGAGCGTGGCTCGCGTTTAAACAACAATGCAGCAACATTAAATGTATTGGTTTTGTACTCGTAAAATGACAAAAAACAAAAACAAGACTGTATTAGTTACTTTGTGGTGTGATTTCAGTTACTCCCTGACGTCTGTTGGGTGCACTTGAAATCTCCACACCTCCTTACCCTGACAAACAAACCATTTAAGGTAGACAATCGACTTCTCTAGGGATAACACTCTTGCTGGAAGAAATCATCTATAGAGCAAAAAAATAAAATAAATACTAATCTTAACGTTAAGGATTCCTTTTTACTAGTATTTAGTTTGTGTCACAGAGCACGCTCGATGAATGAGATGACTGACAAACCTGGCAACGTCCGCCCAATTTCCTATATGCTGCAAGAGAGACAGGAATGATTGCCAAGAGAAATATATTTTAAAACCTTGGTCTGTAAAACACGATATCCGTTCCTTTGTTGAACAAATTTCCATCTAAGAAGCAGAAAGTGAGCAGAAAGAATTTGTTTTCCTGCTACAACACTTCGCTTTCGTTTAGGCTTCTGTGCTACTTGAAACTAGGTTAAAGAAAACAAACTGAAAAATTCATTTTGTGGTAAAAAGCACCACTTCGCGAGCTGAAGCTCTGTCAGCATGACTTATAACTGAACTGATTTTTTAATGAAATAATGAAAGGAAACAATAGTTTTTCTTTAAAAAAATAGTGTCCTATTTCTTGTAAATCACTTATGATTTTATCTGTGGTATGAAGAAACGTACATCCATGAACATTCTTCTAAAATTCAGTTTTAGAATACTTCCTGCCGCGACCTCAAAATACAATTTATCTATGGTTACAGGAGCTATGTTTAATATTTAATTCTAACAGAACAGATTCCGTTTGTTTTAAATAAAATGATATTGGGGAAGTTTTCGGATTTTCTGGACTGTCATTTTCTCGAGACGCTTTCAAAATATTTTTCTATACCAGAGACAACGCCATGCTTCTAGACGTGCATGCGTTCATATCGGCCAACCCGACCTCTAGCACGAAACTAGATTCATCAGTCCAAGTAACTGAGAACTAAACGCTCAAGAATTTTCTTATGAGTTTAATCTAAATGTTGAGATTACGTCGAAATAACTAAGAATCGGTTTAATTCAGATGTTGATTATAGCGTTTTAACTAAAGACACTGGTTTACTACCGAACGCGAGGCTAAGAACCACCCACAGAGTACCCAAGCTCGAGATATAATTTAATTTTGTGCCGAACGATTAAATATTAAAAACTTTCTTAAATTCCTTCGTAACGGTTGAGGAACATACTAGCATTGCTGTGAAGGACAACATTCTGACTGTCACAAACGAACAAGCTATATCTGTGTTGAAGAGAATAATTTAATTATGAAGCTTTGTGTCGAGGACTTGATAAACGAAGCGGAAAAGAGATAAAAACGGATGACACAGAGTTATCAACACTGACCTGTATATATCTGTCAATATTTACGCAGCTTAGAAACAATTGGTCGTGATTTTTTAAAAAGCAAATCGCTCGTAAACGAAGCGTTTTCTTTGGCAAACTTTCTTTGGTCTTTTACTAAACGAAATAAATTCCACTGCGCATGCGCTCCGTTCGGGCTACTAACGCTTTCTAATATGCTAACGTCGGTTTTCTCTTCGATTTTAATTATAGATGCATCAATGTGATGGGAAAATACTACTAATTTTCAAATTTGCGGGAAGATAATATATACAAAAGCCCCATGGTCCGTTGAAAGAAAGATATCGCCAAAATCTTTCCTTCCCAAACGAAACAATTCGCCTTATCGATTGAGTCAGTAAACAAACGATATCAGCTGAAAACGGGGGCAATATTTGATTATTTGATAAACTAGCCAGATTTCCTTGAAACCTTTTATCTATAAATCCTTTCCGTTTGAAGATTTTGAGAGTATGCTGTTCAAGATAAAAAAATCATTTTGACGTTGGGCGATACTAAGAAAAATAACTACATTCGAGAAAGAAAGGATTATGCAGAGATAACTTCAATTCTTTGTTCCGCATTTGCTTGAACAAGAGGAGTTTCAAAATGGTTTTAAAGTACGTCAATAAACGTCTCAACAGAGGTAGTCATTTAATAAGTAAAATTGTAATCATTATACGGTTTATCTAAACGACGGGGTTCTTTTCAAAAGATTTATAATGTGTTTAGTGAAACATTTGTTTGATTGTCTTTAGAGAAATCAAGCTGTTGAACTGTGAGCATTCAGGATTGGGAACTGCTGACGAGCTAACGTTTTTCTGATGAAAACGTTTAGACAAAACAAATTGAACATATAGATTTAACGGGGCAAATAAGGTGGGACTGTCTTTGGAGATGGAAAATTATAGACTACGGTATAACACCGGCAATAAACATGTGAATAATTCATACTCTGTGTGTCCGTTAACGAGCGATTTCGCTCCTCTGCACGTGCCGGGAGATTTTCAATAAAAACTAGACAATTGGTTAATAGCCGAAAATTTATATTAATTCTTCGTTAATTTGTGTTTTAACACGGTTAACCACACAACGCGATCTGAAATTCTATTGCTATAGCAATCAAATACTCAAATTATTGCAAATGTTGGACGTGCAAGTTTGAGCTAAAATACCTTGAACATCTGTGCTGAACCAACTTTGCCTTGAGCGTGCAAAACTGATAGTTATGCTAAAATTAACATGTTTCAATTACTATGGGTCACGACAAAAGTAACTACTGACATTATAGAAACAGTGTGTCTTATTATCTTTGAAACAATTGTTAGTAACAAGGAATATAGTGAGGCATCAATACTTAATAACTGAAGAAGGGCGTCCGTTTATAAATAATCAAGCACAGGGTTTTTTATTCCTTAACGTGTTGTGAAGAAAACAATTCAGTGGTTTGTTTATTTTGAAACGAATTCGAGCTGATTCCGCACTTAGCTGGCTCTAGTGTTGGTGTTAGAAAGAAATCTAGTTTCTAGAATTGCCACAGGCAAAACTGGAGAGACTAAAATATCAGAAGGGATGACTTATATTTTTTACGGAAACTGTTCAGTTGATTAACACAGCAGCATTAGTGTTTCAAAGTTTATTGCCCAGACTCGCTATATAAAGAATGCTGAAATATTTAGTATTTACTACCAATGGTTATTAACCACCCGCATGCATGCACGGAAATTGGATTGAGTAAAATTCAGTTGATTTCAGGCGGTGTTTCCCAGTATATGCTTATCATGACTAAGATCAGCTGAGAAAACAACACTTTTCCAGCATTTGGTATTTAATGTTCGCGACAACTCTAAGCTATTGAAACCGCACGAGACTGCAAAGGCACTGCAGTACACCGGGCATCAATAAAACAAATACATAAATAATTTTTAACTCCGCGAACTAAAATGTCGTTAGTTCAAGACATTATTAGCGATATTGCTTCGAGTGTTGAGACACTCACTGAGTAATTGAAGACTTCAATTATCTTCTAGAACCCAATTTTGTTATAAATATTGCATCGTCAACGCTGGAAAAACGCGTACTATGTTAATAGTTGAATAGAGCCAGCGCCATTTCTGAAGCAATTTTGATTTGAACCATTGGAATAAAGCAACATTCAGGAATGCGTTTCGTTCATTTCTCTGTATTATACTTTTCTTGCTAGTAAAGCCGGCTGTGATTAAGAATAAATGTACTATGCTATTATAGCGGCGAAAGTATAAAGCGTTTAACATTTCGGCAACGAATGTTTATTACAATCAGTTTACAAAACAAGCGACTTGTTTTGAATGAACATTAGGGTTGAATTGTGTGGGAGTTATTTCTGCCGCAATTATCGCCGGGTCAAGTAAGTAAACAATATCATATACGATCTCGGACTCCCTTGTCCAGTTTTGATAAAAATGTACTATAAATTATCTGACGTACCGCCAGATATCTAACGAAGAAAATGCTTAAAAGGAAAAAATGTTGAACATATTATTGTTTTTTTCCGTGGCAGTTTTTTTAATTGAATTGCGTGAAATTGATATTTTTCGCAACTGAGGCAAACTAAGAAAGAGCGTAAATTATTCATTTCTTCGCTTCTTATTCATTGTTTTATCAGACTTTATTAAGCTCCAGCCAAGAAAACAAGAAGAAAAATATTTTAAAAATATTATGATAAAGACAAATATTCATTAATTACAATTACATTTTTGCAAACTGATCGGCAGGTGACACAACACTCAAATCAGTTTTTCTTATCTAACCCCCTGGTCTGTGCGCAATAGACCAAATTGTTTCTTCACCCTTCATTATGAAAATCAACCGACTGTTTTAAAATTATGCGACTAATATACATTCATAGGCAGAAAAATGGCCAACCAAAGATTCTGTGTTCAGTCATTAACGGAAAATTTATTATTGATTTCAGTTAGAGGATGAGAAACCTACTGGGTCAGTATTCATTCCAACATTGTAAAGTTAGAGACCATGGACGAGTCTCTCTCGCAGCCCTCTGTTGATCGCTTGTTCACCCTACAAAGTCCGCTAAACACTTTCCGAACAGCTTTAAGAGAAGTCACCACACCCCAGGACCATGGATGAGTCTCTCTCGCAGCCCTCTGTTGATCGCTTGTCCAGATTGACTACAGAAGATAGCATCATTCACCCTACAATTAGGGCAAACCTGGATCCGACTGTCGCCCCAAAAACCAACTGTCTCTACAATTAATTTGGTAGTTACTTGTTCAAATTTGCTTCCAAGTGATGGACTCAGTAGTGCACGAATTCTGGACCAAAGTACCGAACCTAAAAAAAAAAGGAAGAAAAGCGCCCTCCCTCACTCAGTAATTTTTTAAAGTTTCTGATGATTAACCGGGATATTTTTTAGGTGGCCTTATATCATTATTTTGTTCTCCGACCATGCAGGGACAAAGCTTGAAACAATAAAGACAATAAATTGTTGTTGGTGTTGTTGTTCACAGATTTTGCTATTGCATGGCTATTGGATGAAAGCTGTTTCGACTGCTGGACTGCTGGAACGTATGTAGCCGTCAAAGTCTCGAGAATCACCAATACTGATTGTATTCTTTAAATATTTTAATATTTAAAAAGGCTTTCAGAAAGAATTGGAATTTTTAATTCCAATTTTAAAAAACAAACCATAACTAAGGCTAGTTTTTTGCTGCATGCTTCTAGGTCGAATTAAAGTTACTTGAAACAAATAATCTCATGGCGCCTTTGATATAATTTTAAAACAAGGCAGTTGGGCGATTGAAGTATAAAAAGGGTCTTAGTACAAGCTTTCTAGCAACCTTCTAAGAAGATTGAACGAGTCTCCAAGTTGTCTAAATGGTAAGATCAAATTATACGGACAAGCTCAACCTGAGGTTGAGAGCCATATTTGCATATATTTTCAGATGAAATTCATAACCACATTAATAATATACTATCATTCGATATTGAACCTGTTTCTCTTCTCGTATTTCAAATAGTTCAAAGTTCTTGCACATGTATTCATTTTATATCCTGTTTTGGGCCCACTACCTGTAACAGCATTTACGTAAGTTAAATAAATTTGAAATAATTGCACACACGTATTAGACTTGACGCATTTGCATTAAACTACTACCTCCACAAAATTGGAATTAAGCAGTCACCAGCATGTTCTTGTGGCTTTAGTAATGAATCAAAGACTCACTATTTTATATACTGTCCTAACTATGCTGCCCAGAGACAAACCCTACTCATCTCTGCTGCTCGTACTGTTCCCTGGTGGTCTCGGTTATCAGACAGGCCAAAAACTGAACTGTTTGTTTCTGGCTCACCATTGCTTAGCGATGAGCAAAATTGTCAAATATTTTACCAAATCTTAAAATTAAAAAAAAAAAATTACCAAGTTCAGTGCTTTATAAGAGACTCGTATCGCTTTACCAACTGATAGCTCCGACCACATAAACTGTTTTCTTTAAATTTTCAATGCACGTCTTTACCCATGAACTGCACTTGTACTGTAATTTAACGTTCAGCGCTTAATACTTTTTGTAACATGCCTAAGCTCCTTAGATGAGCAATTTTGCTCTCGAGCAAACGCTCCAACAAATATGTTAAAATAAAAAAATAAATAAATAGATTTTAAAAAAAATATTGAAATAAGAACAATCAAAAAAGCTTTCCGCTAAATGCGCGATAGGATGGAGATAGGAACTAGAAACATTTACCAAAATTATCAAGTTTCTTTTTTAGCCTCCACGCCCCAACGCAGTGTCATTCACTTTTAGTGTTTTAACCATGTTCTGATAATTTAACATTGAATGTTCTTCCTGGCTGCAAACATCTTGTATCGCCGTGTTTCTAGTTGGTGAGCAAGCGTGATTTCTTGACAAGTTCAAGAATGCTTCGCAATGGAAGATAAAAGACGATACATTGTAACCAAATCCTACTGGAGTACATGACTTGAACTCGTATACTGAATTCACTTTAACGAACTGTCTCTCAGACAACATACTTTTACCGCAAGAAACTAAAATTATTATCAAATCAATGTAATGTATAACATGCTGAAAGATACGCATGGATTTTGTTGTTTTGAAATCGGAAATAAAACGCACTTACTATATGACAGGGCCATCATCACAAGAACAAACGTAATCAATTCTAGATATCTGATCCACTCTTTGTTGCACAGCGCCCATTGCGGCAAATTGGCTTTTTAAATAAGTAAAGTAAATACACACAATAACATCCGATAGAACTGATGTCATTGTTCACGAAAAACGCTCGCAAGGTACGCCCAGTAGTACATTGAGATTTAGTTTGAAAAGGGCAATTTTTAGAACAGTGAAACGTCATGCCAAGCAAGAATTTGTTTTTATAGTTTATCTGGATACGACCACAGACGAACCAAGAGAATTTAGAGGGGCACAGCAGACAAAGGCAAGTCTTCGTCATTATTCCTTTACTGGAAAACCTAACTAGACTACAGATACTCCCTTTGTGGCCTTAGTCAAAATAAAAGATTGTATTAAAATGAGAAATGAAGAAAAGAACATTGTTATTTGAATTGACATGCATATATAATTCGCCTTTAGGCTTTATACACTAACCTTTTAGTTGCCTGTTCCTGAATGAAACTGTGCCACCGATCGAAAACACTTTCAATAACAAAGTAACCGAACCAAGTTTCCTATTTAACAAATCGTAGACGAACTCAAAATCCAGGAATCAAAATAGCGAAGGCTGCTTTTCGACAGGAGCAAGAACACTTTCAGAACACCGCCATGCAACGTCGTCGGAAAAAGATCTTTAAAATGTATTTTTACACACAGATTCAAATTACACTCAGCACCTGCTTTAATTAAACACAGCCAATGCTTACCGAAATGAAATGAAAGAGTAAATCTATACAAACCTGTTATTCATTTACACAAAGCAATTGAATTGTATTGAAAGAGAGGTAAGCCCGAATGTTGTTGTTCCCTTTGAAATCGTATTTTTCACGGCGCCTACTTGTAATAACCAAGGAAAATGAGAAACTGACAAACAGACTTTGTTGAACACAGGAAAGCTTTTAAAACTTATGAGAATTTATACTTTTTCTTCTTCAGTACGACCTTACGCATTTTTCAAACAGTAAGCAAATTCATTTTTCGCTAATTTGGCTTAAAATACCCAAATACTGCTTCAACATCCTATCAGGACTGAAAGTGTGAAGTACGATTGCAAAAATTAGCTTCATAGATACAACAAGCCGATAATACTCGCTTTTTTTATAAGAACAACTTTATAAGAACAATGAGGTTCAGATCGCTCAAAATTTAACAACAATTTAAGAACAATCTGAAGCTGATAAGATTTGGACTCATAAGATAGTCATAACAACGTTTCAAGACCAAATATTTAACCGAGTCAGTATTAAATAAAACACCAAAGATTTATTGCTTTCGCGACATTTCTTTTCATACATAAATGTCGGTATTAACTATGGCAAAACTGATCCGTAGGAGCGAGGTTGTATTCTTTTCAGGGTTTTTCAAACTCGAGCAATCTTATTAAGTATAGAAATAAGAACAATTCGAGGCTAAAATGCCCAAAATATGAAGAACAATGACCCTCAGCACAAAATATCTGGTTCTTATAAAAAAGTATAAATAAAAAAGAAATTACCTTCTCCTTAATTTTGTTACTTTTTGGTTTCACTTCATGGTTTGAATCAATACTAGGATTCTAGGCGGTATTTTGATTGGGTCTATGCCGTTTCTATATTATCCGGCATCTACCTATATTCTTCTACTTAGAGTTTCTGTTATTAATTCGGTTCAAGTTTATATTGTTATGAAATGCTTTCAAATTGTATTCTTTGAAAGAGCATAACATATAACAAAAGCCGAGTGAATATACGGTTGTACATCGGATCCGAAGGACGAACACAAACGGACCTTATATCATTTTTACTAATCCAAAAAACAATATTACGCATATTGGGTTCCTTACAAAATCAAACAGTATATATTGCACAAAACAAAACCTAAATTGGCGCTAATTAAAAGTGACAAAAAACATCCAGGCTGCTTTTACTGACCCTGAGGGGAGGGGGG
>JANVCJ010071071.1:0-12537 GCA_026413505.1 Epizoanthus ramosus
CAGGCCATAAATTCGGACCGGATGCATTCAGAGACAACGACAATTCAGGATCAGTTTCAGGGGAATCTTTGGTAAGTACACGCAAATTTCCCTTTTTTTCTTATGAGATGAGTTGCGTTACTTGCTTACCAGACAAATGGCGCGGGACTGTTCAAGGAGCCGTCGGTGGGTAAACAATTCATAATAAACTGGTTGGTGTGCGCCCCTATATGGAATTAGTTTTGATACAGACATCCCTGGCTGTTTAGTGAAACAGCCAGTCTCAAACGACTCAAACGAAAATTAAAAGCCGAAAAACAAGAAACTGTTGGAGAAAGTACAAGTAACAGTAACATTATAACAGCAACAGTAACATTATAACAGTAACAGTAACATTATAACAGTAAAAGTAACATTAACAGTAACAGTAACATTAACAGTAACATTAACAGTAAAAGTAACAGTTAAATATTGTTTTGAAAATTCCGTACGTCTCCATAATTTCATTAAAAATATATGTGGTGCTATACCTTTCTAAACAAGCTATTAGAAAAACATTAAAACACAGACAACTTTCGTAACGACCAGAACATTAACCTCTCTTCATGTGATTTCTTTTATTGTCAGCAAGCCAGCAAAGGAAGCTAAGTCCAAAAAGAATCTGCATGAAGACGTTAAGTAAAAGGCTGTGCAGTGTCGAGTAATATGATCATTGAACTTGATTTATTTAGACAATACTGGAGTCATGTATGCCCGGGGGGAGGACTCACATAGGACTCACACCGCTTAGGGTGCAAAAATGGCGAAATTTGATCTTTAGCGGGTAATATCTCTGTATTGCCCGGTCGTTCGGGCAATATTTTGGCTGATATCCATAGAGCTCGACCTTCAGCTTTGATCCGTGTGAAAATCGGACCAAGAGGAATATTTTCCTGTATTGCACGACTTTGTGTGCAATGACAAAATATCGCCCACCCGCACGACCTCGGCAAGGACGTGTTCTGAAGCTGAAGATGGTGTTGTTACGATTGCACTGAGTTGTTTGTTCTAATTTTTATTTGTTTTGTAGTTATTAACATTGCCTTCTTATTTGTCGGGCCGGGATTTGGAAGCTAATATCTCTATATTACCCGGGTTTGAAGGTATTATTTTCATATAGTTTTTTTGTCCATCCGATGTTGTTTATATATTCAGAAGTTAACATCTGACTTTCAGGTCAAGCATGACCGAAAATGAAAGATTAGATGTTGATATCACAGTATTGCCCGGTCAAAATTCGTTCGTTTTATGTGTTTTGAACATGTAATGTGATGCTTGATGTGTTGGTGTGGTGTTTTATGTAAAATACAAAACTTTTTTGGATCCGAGGCTAACTTCCACTCAATTCTGAATCCGAGGCTGGCGAATCCGAGGCTAACTTCCAGTGAGTTTTTGTTAAAGTTACCTTGTGTGTTGACAACCAGTTATTTACAAGTTCCAAATCCTCATTTAACTTCAGTTCCAGATCGTTAGTAGTGGCTGCTACCATTCAAGCGAGCATGATTAATACACGCTTACTTTTTTTTGAGAGAATTCTGCGAGGGTCTCAAACTGTTGAATGTGTATGCACGTGCTAAAGAAAATGCTGCTCTGTGCAAGGATCTGTATGTTTGTGCCAAATACAAATGACCCAGTGGATTCAAATTATGTTTTCTCACTGGTTTTACCAGATTATTCAGCAGAACTGAGGAACATCAAGACAGAAGCTTGAGGAAATGGTCATAGACAATCTTCAAGATTTCTTGTCCGCAATTGTGGAAGATAGGAACATCACAGGCTACTTAGAAGCATTGGCTTGGCAGGAGAAGAACAGCAAAACAGATGAAAATGCCGTTCCGGAAGCTGAGAAATATCAGGCTATGGAAGTGAGTCCACCCGGAGGACTTGGTTGGTTAACAGGACAGAGACAATGCTCTGTAAATGGAGAACAACTGACCATAATCACACATTTTGACCATGATTGCAAGGAGAGGAATCCCAAGCACACTATCTGCTTTCCTCAAGTTGGAGCGTGTCTTCCTCTTACACTGTCATAGCGTGACCCTCTAATGTAGTGGCTGTTCCAGTGTTCTACCCGATCCAAATCTTGCTGAATCAGTCCTGAAAAACAGAACCACAAGCACTCCATCTGTAGTTCATTGCCAGCAGTGAAGACTTGTTGTTCCAGTAAGTCCTTGCAAAAGTTTATCCACCAGGTAGTTCTGTGTTGTTTTAGGTACCACCACCACCGTTCTATGCGTCTATTAGATAGACGCACACTTCACGAAAAACGAATTAGCGAAACGCTTTGTCTTGGCTCCTCGTACATTGTACGTTCTTTGGCGCCTCAAGTTGTAATGAGGGCTGTAGCCTTCAGGAATGAGTTGAGGAGACGTGAAGGAGGAGACGTTCCATAAATATGTGCAAGATCGTTGCCAATGAAATAGCATTGTGATGCTGCAACAAGGCCGTTCTTAGTTCAGCAATCAGTTCTAACCTTCAGTGAGCATCCTCCATATTCCTTCACAGCATCCATACAATAGGGACTTTAAGCAGCCAGTACGGGAGACCGGTAGTACGGCAGGCGGAAGTGTTATCAACTTCCTGTTGACCAAATGCGCATGTCACATTCGAGGACGCCACCGTACCAGGCTATCCTGCTACGGCGGGAATCTGTTTTGCCGTACTAGAAAAATGGCTGCAGCTGTTGGGAGCAAACGCTCAACGTAAGTAGTGAATTTACTTCTTTTAGTTCTTATTTTGTTCTTGTTTGAAAGAAAAAGGATGGATATATATCTAAGATTTGAGTTAGCATCCAAGAAAAGCCATGCTAAAGAGTTTCCGTATTTGAAATACGATAGAGTCGATAGATTGCTATAGACATAGTATACACATTTTCATTGAGAAAGGTCTGAAACAAAATTTAAATATGATGACATGTTAAAAACAAATTTTGCTAATCGTATTTAAAGTTGTGTTTTATCTACATTTTAGGCCTATGGAGTGGACACAAAAGCATGATGCAATGTTATGCAGAGAAGTGTTAGTGGTTGAACCATTCAAACATAAAAAGGGATCGAATGAGAGGGGAAGACTTTGGTCTCTGATTGCTGAAAATCTAAATGTGGTGCAAGAACTCAAGTTTCGCGTAAACCAGCGAGGTGTGAGAGAAAGATATGACCTGTTAAAAACTAGGTTTCTAGAAAAAACCAAACAAGAAGAAGTAAGAGGAAGTGGTTCTGCTCCTCCACCAATGGACGAGTTGGATACCTTACTCGAAGAAATTATTGAAAGAGAAAAACTAGAGGAGACAACAGGAAGAGCGGATTCAAAACAAGGCGAAGGCAGACCGCGACAGAAAAGCCGCCGAAGAAATGCGAAAACAAGCCATGGAAAAGTTTGGCGATTCAAAGAAAAGAAAACAAGGCGATGATAGCGCAGAAAAGAGGAAAAAACGTGGTCGTGGTTCAGATGCTGTTGAATTTCTAAAGGAAAAATTTGAAAGTGAAAAACCACTAAAGGAGCAGCAACCCTAGTTACAACAACAGCAAATACAAGTACAACAGAACGCGATGAAGCAACAACAGGAAATGTTTGCTAATATGATGCAACAATCCCAAGCTGTGCAAAACAGTTTAATGCAACAACAACAGCAACAAAACATTGCGCTGATGGCTATATTAGACAAACTTGTTAATGTGCCAAAGTAGACAGACCGAGGATATTTTTCTGTAAACGGCAAAATCCACAACAAGTCAACTTTCGACATTTGTTTGAACTATTGTTTATCTTATCATATCGACATATATGTTGATATGTCGAGCTTGTTTGTGTTAAATATTTCCTTCTTGAACAGGTTGTAGTTATGAAAAATAATCGATTACATTAGGTGGATCCACACCAAAAAATGTAGATGTTTGATTGCCATAAAGACAAGTGAGGGCATTACGCAACAGCGCACAAACAACGTACATCTTGCCCACGCTACTAAGTTGAACTTTGAGACTTTTCTTGTAATCAAGAAATTTGAAATAGTTAATTACATCACCGAACAACCACTCGACGGAAGTTCTAACTGTACTCATTGACGCATTAAAAGCTTCCATTTGTGGAGTCATGACTGCATTTCTGAAAGGTGCTTGTAAGTGAACTCTTAAGGGATATGCTGGGTCCCCATAAATGCACATCGGTCTTCCATCTGGCGCATACGCCAAGTTTTCAAGATCTTGCAGAAGTCCTGAATCCTGAAGCATTCCTGCATCATGTCTTTTGCCTTCTGCAATAAAAAATTTGTGGCGTTCGTTGTTTGTATTCGAAAGACGTTATGAGTCATACTATGGGGGAACTATATTTACATCTATATTTTAGAAATATTGATTATTGGCAAACGGCTCACACTACTGAATAGAATTAGAAATTACTGTAATTGTAAATTTATCAATGGGACACCGTGGGTTTTGAAAACCTTAATCTGAGTCGTTCAGACACAGCAGCTTAAATCCTTGGAATTAATAATATGAGCTTCTGAAAATACTGTCGAATCAGTTTTCATTGAGAATTGAACACTCGCAATTCTGCCAGTTTGGCCGGCAGACCCTCGCGGCAGTGAAAACATCTCCTTACATAAAATAACAGTATAACCATAATTTTATTGTCAACAAGGCTTAAGTTTATCATACATCGAATCAAATGACAAATAGGTTCACAAAATGTTTATGCGGTTATTTGTGAATACTTACCTACAGGCCCATACAAATTGGAAACGAGTCCGTTTGGAACAGGAAGCGCCTGAAATTTGATTGCATGGACTCGTTTGTGTCCATTGTATAAGACCCTCTGATGCTGGCCGGGTCTACAGACAGGTCTCACAGTTCCATCTATGAAACCGAAGCAGTTTTCTAAAGCAGAGCCTTTAGCACTAACTGCTTGAGCGAAAGTTGACAGTGATCGAGGATTTAGAATGTCTTGATTCCAGTTCAAAATACGGTGACTATGCATCTCGTAAGTGTAATCAATGACATGATTTGTTATCATGCAAAGGACAGGAACAGGACGAGCAAAACGAGCTACCATATCTGAGTAACGACAAGGATATGCGAATCTTCTTAACAACATACATAATCCCTCCATTCCTGATGCTATGCTACGTTGATTTGCTCTAAAAACTGGTGGAATTTGGAGAGCATCGGCAAGCAAAGGCAAATCTCTTTTCTCGACCCGAAACTCTGCTATACATTCGTCCCCTTCCATGTCATCAAGATAAAACTCTGGGTAAGATTCGTACGGTAAATCCAGATTTGTAGACTCATATGCCTCGTATAGCAGTAAAAATTCTACATCTGATAACAGTTCATCATCATACGCAAAGAGCAGCAAATCTCTCACATCGCGAAAAGAAGCCATGATGTCTGACTTGAACTTCCCGCGATTTGACCACCGTACCGACGGTCAGGAACCCCAGCTTAAATTTTAAGAATGAAGTAGTACGTCACGTACTAGTGCAATGCCCCCGCGGTCATTGACCGCCGTAGCAGCCTGCAAAACTGTTCTGGCTTAAAGTCCAAGTACATACCTTACAAAATGGAGAGAAAACGCTTACTAATATCAAAATAATGAACAATCATTTCAACAACAAGACGAAAACATTTCTTCTATGCAAGACGATCAACAAGTACCCACCTTACAACATAAAGAGCAGCAGTTGAGAGAAAACACTTACCGTTATGAACTAAATGAACAATTATTTGAACAGGACGACATTTCTCAACAAGAAAATTATACCGATGATAATGACCTCTGGAACGCCGAAGAAATAGACTATTATCTAGACTTGGATGACTACTCCCCCTAGTTCTTAAGATGAAAAAACAGATGTAAATAATAAAATAACTTTGCGTTCCATTAAAATAACAATTCCATTTGTAAAAAAATGAATAAAGACATTCTCAAGAAGTTGTTAAGTAATGAATAATTAAATTCAAGTAACGAACATTTTGAAACTTTTAAAACTAATTTAACTCCACATCTCTTAAAAAGCAAAAAGAGCGTTGTTTAATACTAATCGGCGTAACAGAATAATAAGTAATGCCGTAACGAAAATCCGCGTAACTTGATTATTTTGGACCCTCGATGACAAAAACCGTAACAACGTCATTGATTAAAAATATAAGAAATTGTATCGACTCGCTGTACAAATTGCATTTATAGGAAAACTTTATCGAGCTGTAGGGCTTCAAGTTAATATTATATCATTACTATGGTCTGCGGTCTTCGTTTTGCTCATGCGCAATTATTAGTGATACCCACTTGATATTGACCGCAAGTGATCTATGCCTTCAGGAAGAATCTCATGTTAGGCAACACCAAAGATCCCCTAATTATTCCCATTATCCTTTGTAAACCTGCTACTAACCAACTATCCTCAGTATCCTAAGTATCACCTATATCCCAAGTATCCCCTGTATTGCCAGTATCCCTAGTATCCCAGTAACCCCTGTATCGCTAGTAAGCCCGGTATCACCAGTATCCCCAGTATCACTAGTATCCCATGTATAAAAAGTATCCCCTGTATCCGAAGACAAGTATCCCCTCTATCCCCAGTATTCCCAATATCCCTTGTATCCCCAGTATCCCCTGTATCCCCTGTATTCCAAGTATCCCTAGTAACCCATATATCCCCAGCATCCGAAGTAAACCCTTATCGCTAGTATCTCCAATATCCCCAGTATCGCAAGTATCCCTTGCATCGAAAGTATCCCCTGTATGCCAAGTATCCCAAGTAACCCCTGTATCGCTAGTATCCCCACTATCGCAAGTATCCTCTGTATCCCTAGTATCCCCTGTATCCCCAGTAACCCCAGTATCGCAAGTATCTTCAATATCCCCAGTATCCTCAGTATCCCAAGTAACCCCTGTATCGCTAGTATCCCCACTATCGCCAGTATCGCAAGTATCCTCTGTATCCCCAGTATCCCAAGAAACCCTTGTATCACCAGGATCCCAAGTATAAGCAGTATTCCCAGTAACCCCTGTATCTCAAGTATCCCAAGTACCCACTGTATTACAAGTATCCCCTATATCCCCAGTAACTCCTGTATCGCCAGTATCCCAAATATCCCCTGTATCCCCAGTAACCCCTGTATCTCCAGTATCCCAAGTATCGCCAGTATCTCCTGTATCGTCAGTATCTCCTGTATCGCCAGTATCAACTGTATCCCCTTTCTCCACTGTATCGCCACTAACGACCTTCTCAAACAGTGAATTTCAGTCTCATCGAATTTAATTATATTCTGAATCTGACATAAATTCGGCAGGTGATTCAAACACCGTTTTATTTGGCCGTTTTCAGTGCATTTTAGTGTAAAAACAGCAAAACATAGCCGTAACTTCTATGTGTTCCAACATACGTTATTATCACTACTACCCTAGTAATAATAATAATAATAATAATAATAATAATATAATAATTATAGTTACTAGGAAGGGAAAAGATTTTTAAATATGGATTGTGTGAATAATAGATGTTTGTAAACAGTTTCGTCCTTTTTTCCTAATCCTGGCTCTTGTCCTGTGACTTTATGTTGAAAAATAATCTCACTCTGCAGTTTGTGGAGGAGCTTTCATGACTTTGGCTGTCATTGCAATAAATAAAAGTGAAATGCTTGTAAAAATCTTAAAATGAAGCAGTAATTTTTACTTGTCTGGGCCCAAGTGACATGGCTAATTTTGAGCCCTGCCAAAGGAATTCCCTTTAGTGTCAGTGACTGGTTAGTAGTGCACAATATTTTTATCAGTTCATTCACAGTATAACTACACAACAAGTCACCTCTACTTGATGGAGTAAATGTACAGGTAAAAATGCTACTGTATTTATTCAATTAAGTGCCAACCTTCCCTACTCCTCACCAAAATAGCATTGCAGATTTTTGACATCGCAATAATTAATCCAAGGCATTTTAACAATTTTTTTTGCAGCAAAACCCCCACAGCGTTTCTCTTTCTTTGTGTTTTTGAAGTGAAATTAACTTGCTATCAACTATGTTTTGCTATTCTTCACCAACTTTTTTTCTGGAAAGTGGAAATGAAAATGGTGAACATTTAATAAGCGTCCAGCCTCAAGTAAGCTCCCACAGCGAATAAGTGCCCACCCTTGAAGTAAAAATATTAAATAAGTATCCTGGACACCTAATTGAATAAATACGGAATACCCAAAGAGATAAAGGCTAAATTGTTAACCTATGTAACAAACCTGTTGCAACCTGACCAATTCAAATGGATAATGCCTCAGCTGAGCTCAAGGCCAAGTGCATGCAGCCAGGAAAATAGTTGGTCATGTCATTGGAGACCAAGACCTGCCTACCAGTTTGCCCAAGATGAGACTTGGCAAAGTCATTCCTGTTATGCTTGGTAGAGGCTCGGCCATTCAACAATTCTTGGTATCCCCTTTCACTAGCTACTGTGATTTCAAGTGACCACACTGGTTTGCTGAAGACAACTGACATCTCCCCAAGTTGGGAATGGTGCTCTGGGGCATCAGGAATCGGACAAGATGACTTTGAAGTCGAAGTACACAGCTTCCCATGGTCTCTCACCCCCTCATTGGCACAGGGTTAGTGACACTCTTCAACCTTCCGAGCTGTTCAAAGATTTCAGTAAATCTTTCTTTCTGTGTCTCATAATCATCATTACTGAGGTACAGTGCTGCTGTCAACACTGCAATTCCATGTTTAGGTGTTCGACTAATTTCACTGGGACACTGGTCAGTCCAGTCAAGTTTCTAGCGCTTTTCAAGAACGGTGCTTGGTCTCTATATGCATATAAGCATAATTGGTTCTTGGGACTGGGAAGGGTTCTCTGAATGCCGGGTCTTGTAATAAAGCATTCTAATGTCTACTTTCAAATGTCTACACTGGCCACAACAATACCAGACTTTTCTTCAAATTTGAGGCCAATGGTTTGGGTGAGGGCCTTTTATCTCTTGGAGACCTCAAAGAACACTTCATCCCTCGGTGGAATCATAATAACACCAAGGACATCCAGGTGTCTTTCAGCCAATCGACGCTCGAACAACACTTTCATTACAGAAAAAGCCCACAATCCTTTGGCGCCTCTAGATTTTTGATTTGTTATTGTCCGCCATCATTGTTTTTGGGAATGGAAATTAATTTTGACTTCTAGAACTATTCTAATGCATCTGAATACACACAAAAGTGGCACTGAGGACTCGTATTTATTCCTTCCTTCCATAATACAGCTGTAGAAGTGGATTAGTAGCGTAAACGGAATCCTCTACAACTGAACAAAAGTTCAGCGACATTTGGGCAACCAGCTCCAACCAAACTCCAATTTCTCTTCAGACTCCAGTTTCTCTTCAGTCTCTCAAGGAAGAGTCGTTTTAAACCAGTATATATATATATACTGCAGAACACTCCCACGACATATTCCGTGTAATTACGTGCTCTTCCCTCTTGTCAAAATGCCATCACAGCCAGACAAACTTGCCCACCCTTGTCTCGCCAAATTTTGCTTTGCAAATTCTCTCCTATTTTCTCTGGATGGGTATTTGCTTTCAATCATCTGGCAAACTCTTGCTGCAACTATCAGAAAGGGTTTCTTACATATGACTGCCCAGATCTTTCAACTGACACATAATACTACTAAGGCAATCCTTCTGAATTTCAAAATCGTCACTGCCAAGATATGCAGCAACAGTTACAACTAATGACAGACTGTTTTGTGTGTCAACAACTTTAATCCTTGATGTAGGTAGACCAGTGTCTCGGCTATTTAAGCCAGGGTTCTTGATCTGTATATTCCAGCAATAATACACTGTTATGAACCCTAGCAATAGCACTGTTCTCAAGTAGTAATTGCAGATATTTCTGCACATTAACAACACCCACCACCACCCCATTATGCTTGTTAAAGTACAGCCCTACCCTTCCAACTGCTTCCTTGCGACGCTCAGAAATTGTTATCCAAATCTTGTCTCTTGGGGGAAGAATGTTTATGCCAAGATATTCTATTTATAAGGATCATCTGAATGTCTGTGACTGATTGAAAATTGTTCTATAACTCCACAAAAGAATTCCAAGAAATGTTCCTGGTGGAGACTGAAAAGTTGCGACTTCAGCTGTCTAGCAATATTTCCAGCTTCATACTCGAGTAGCCATGTGCACATTTGATGTCTTGTTTCACTGAGTAGTTTGACAAATAGCTGCTTGTCAGTGACCTGTTTGTCAGAGCTTTGTTGTGTTGTTTTCAAGAATGTGCGAAGTTCAGGAAATTGTGCATAAATAATAGCCTGAAGGGCTTAACTTCTTCCAACACAGTTGTTGGCCTAGTATAAACACCAAAGGTGATGCATTCTCGCAGTACTTGAGAAAGAATTGTGTAGGATTAACATTTGAGATTTGGGAGATTTGGCGGGTCACACGTCCTGTAAACATGGTGGATTGTATGAATGAGTGGAGATATTCTTTATAATGTATTATAATTGATATATTTCTATTATATTGTAAAAAAAGATCCCTACTCATTCATACAATCCGCTATGTTTACAGGAGGTGTGGCCCGCCAAACAACTGCTTCTTCGTAGATAGATAGATACTTATATTTATTATAGTCAAGGAAATCCCTTGAGCATGAGATAAATGCCTGTTATCAATGGGAGCCTTGACTATGAAATCTAAAATGTACATGATATTAAAGGTTAAAAGCTAAACTACCTATTACAAATATACAATATTACTATAAAACTATTTTAAGAATGTATTAGAAACGATGCTTCCATTATAGTAAACTGGGACAAAAACAAATTATTAAAGTGCCACTGTGATGAAAATCGATCTTCCTAGTTTAGGTTTATTTTTATGCCAAAATGCTGACTATGAGTTTAACTATCTCTCCTGGGAAATTCAGATATGTTGAAATTATTAACTGCCAAAATTCGCGACTGTTTATCTAAAAAAATCGTCCGCCATTACGAAATCGCGAATCGGTTTGAACAACATGAGCCCGTCGTATGGCACCAGTGGATTTCTCCTGTGACGTCTCTCTCATCAACACGCAGTTGGAGCCTTGCTAACTCTCATCATGAGCTCGAGTGATACGAGGTAATCTTTCCTGAAAGTAATTTAGATACAACGTGAGAGTGGGTGCTTTGACGATTTTGAAAAGGGAAGCTGCGCATGAAGGTTCTTGTAGGAAGCGATCTGCATGATAGCGGACTGAATCAAACCACGCACTCCTGCTTTTTGTTGTGGCATTGGGTGTCATTGTGACTTTGTCTCCTGGTTCAAGGGATCTCTTCAGAAAATCAAAGAAGTGATCTTTCCTTCCACTTGGTACAAAGAACAGATTACAAATTTGCTGACCTCTTTAAAGTTCTGTTTAAAATCTGTGACTACTAAATTCAGGATGTATATATACAGGATAGATTCTCGTTAAAAGCATTTTTCATGTACACAACATTGTCTGAACTGAAAATACGTACATCATCAAAAGCTATCCCGTAATCGCCAACGGTATGCACAACTGCCTGGGTTACTGTTTTGTTTTTTGTGGCAATTAAGAAATGTGAATCAAGTAGATACGCAGTAGTGTTTCCCTTTGGGGAAAGTTCATTAAAATTAAGTAAAACAGCAATAACATCAAGTACATATTGGTAGAGCTTTTTCACAGCAAAAAAACAATCAAATGAATTTACTTTGTGAAGTACTTCCAACAATTTAGATTAAAATAAGTTACCTATCATCAATAACTATAATTGGCCAGTTTGTGTGAGCCAGTTGGCAATCGCTTTAGATTCAAAACCAATAGCAGACTCCCTGCGCATATGGGCCTGGTTGCTCAATTGTTGAAGCATGGCAAGTAAAATCAGGATCGATGAAAATGTCATGTTTTCAAGGGTTCTGAAACGGTTTTTGGAGGTATGAATACTGCTAACATTTGTCTACTTTTCAAATAAAGCCCAAAAGTGTTTATATTTTGTTATATTGGTGTTTTTCTAATGAATTTCGCGGAATTACCTGGAAACAAGTAAATTAGGCGATTTTAGGTCATTGTCATGAAATTGTGTAATCGTGAAATATCAGAAGCCCTGAACTTTAGAAATGACTTTAAACATTGTGATTAGAATTACACATAAATTAATTACTTTATTCTAATAACAGTTATTTAGATTGCTTGATTGTTAAATGAAATAATACTCAGAAGAACAAAGGCAAAGTGTCCATCGGCACACCACACCTTCAAAAAGAAGGCTTTATTGCCGTCAAACTGCAGAGAGTGAAAGCTTGTGAATCAGATAGAAAGTGTCGAATCTGGGTGGCATGGAATGCTGAAATGTTCATAGCTGATAACAAGTTGCATGTGTGACCGGCCGAATAAACGAGGCAAGTGTTCATTTCAAATCCAATAGTTTATTGTGTAAAATAAAGTCTAACAACGAGGGCGACGAGAACTAGGAGCAAGATAAGCAATTGCAAACATCAAAGCATGAACTACGACAGGCCAATTGACCTCATTGCTAAAATAAAC
>JANVCJ010071082.1:0-12536 GCA_026413505.1 Epizoanthus ramosus
TCGGCTAATAGCAAACGCTCAGGGAACCAATCAAATGCGTCCATTTGCAATAGAACACGGCAAATTTCTACTAAATAATTATTGCCAATCTGTTCCCCTCAGGAATAACTTAGTCCATAAAGCCAAACTGAGCCAGCCAAGTGCATATACATGTATATACAAATACACTAAAAATTTCCTTTGGATGGAAACATTTCTTTTTAACTTAATTAAACAACAAACATTTAGCCTTTTAAATCACAAGCAATGTTTAGCAAATATTATGACAATCATTTTATCTCTGATCAATTTGATTATGTATTACTGTGCTTACATCTGTGCAGGCATAACAGACTGGCAAGAGAGACTGCTGATTTCGGACAGAGCTCATCTTGGTAAGAAGTCTAAAATAATTATGATATAGCTATTATTTTATTAACATTATTTAATTGGTACATCTTACATGTACATGTAGTATGTTGTCAGAAATATGATTGACAAGTTCCAATATTGCAGATGCTTTGTCTGCCTCCCGTGTATGGTACTACATGTCTGCCAGTTTAATACCTAACTTGTGTGTTGATGTTAAAATAAAATATTTATTTTTGAAAGTTACCATAATGATTGATAACTAAATTATTTCCATGTCTGCAGTTTTTGACCTTCACCAGTCGGCTGATGCTATGCGGGAAGGTGGGAAAGGAAGGTATACAGTCATTTAGGATCATTTGCATTGAAGTTCATGTCTCTCGATAGGAGGAGGGGCCTTGGGGCTGTTCTTAAAATATCGACCAATCACTGAGATTCAGGGGAATATCTGGGATTGGTTGCCATTATGCGGTGCAGCATAACCAGACACTGGAAATATTGTAGTTATAACTAGAACTTGAGCTGTCTTGGCCCTGAGCTGGTCTACAACAATATACATATTTGTACTTTAATTTACAAGTTATTACCATATCAGGAAAGAAGTACAGGAACCCTAGAATCACTGATGAGCAAATTGAGCTAGGGTACCACATATTGGTTTAGATTGCATATAAATAGTGGTGAGGTGTGCAGACTGAGAGTTGTTTTGGAGTTAAGAAAGACAATGACAGGACACACACACACAACATATAACATATAACATAACATACATGTTAATGTATTGAATGGGATGTAACATTACCCAATGTTTGGGTTGTGTGATAATGTATGTACCATCGATATTTGTTTCTAAGAATTGACATTGAAAATTGCAGTATTCAGAAAACATGAACACCAAGTGAACTCTGACTTTTGAGCCACTTGTACATGTTTGTTTAAAATTGTTCTAGACACTCATTTCAATTTGATTTGTTAATAAAATTACTTTCAAAGCATATTATCACATGCTATAAAGTTCTTTTGTGTAGCAATTAGTGCTGAGAAAATGACCTGAAAAGACAAAGAATATAGTTTGTGAATAGAGTTGCTGGCAAATTTGAGTTACTGGGCAGGAGAACTTTTGAAGTAATGAATGAAGTCCTGTAATGATGAAAAAAAAATCTAAAGGCGATACTTCTGTTTGTTTTTAGCTCGAGTTAATGACAAATCAGTTACAGTAACAGAGGGATGGAGTGCCCTTTTCGAGTGATTAAGTGCCCCCTTTGTTTTAAAACTGCTTCTTGGTGGAATACCTCCCTTGATTAAGCACCTCTGTTGATTAAGAAACTCCCTCAATTATTCACCCTCTTCAGGGCTGTCATTAGGGCCATAACCCATACACTGTAACAATGTTATGGCTGAGCTCAGTCACTGTTATGGGTGATAGGCAGGGGCAAGCCCCAGACCCTCCTAGGTATTCAGGCCATGTTATGGATGCAATATTCCATGTTACACCTGCAACAAAACTTAATGACAGCCCTGCTCTTGATTACATATGTAAGTGCCTCCTTGATTAAGTGCCGTAAGCTTCTTAATTAAGTAACCACTTGATGAAGTGTCCCCATCCATTGATTTGTTGCCCCGCTTGAATAAGTACCCCCTTGGTTACTTGCCCCCTTGAATAAGTGCCCCTTTTGATTAAGTGCCCCTGTGATTACATGCCCCCTTGGGAAAGTGTAAAATTCCTAAGACAGCTGCACATTAAGTACATGAATCTGTATGTGAGCATTTGTCAAGTTGGTGAGATTTTTATATTTGTGTAATGTTTTGAATACTACAAATATAAATTATAAACAATGTATTTTCAGTCTTGGCACCACCAAAAAGGGCATTGGACCAGCATATGCATCTAAGGTACGACTCAGATGGAGTGATGTAATAATTGTCCACCACCTGGAAACTTCTTTGCTGATCTTATTTCTTCCTGGAATATCACTAGAAGGCTAATGATAAAGAATCGGCACCATAATTTACTCTGTTACAGTATGTTGGCCGTGTGCCACCATCCTTTGGCTGCACTGGCCGTACATCACCTGTACATCATCTGTATATTGGTTGTGCGTGGGCGGTGTGTCAGTCATGTGGCGGTCGTGTGCCAACATACATGTACATGTACATGTAGCTAACAGAGTAAATTACGGTGCAGATTCTTTACCATAACCCCCAAGAAGCAAGATTTAAAAACTGACCTATTGGAAAACTAAGCAAGTTTTAAAAAAATTAATATGTTTTGACAAATGTTTTGCAACATGCACTCTCAATTTTCACACCTGTGTAACTTACACTGTAGAAGGGCTTTATCTGGGATCCCTCCCATCAAGGATTTCAAAACTGTTGAGAATTAGAGTATGCCATTTGGCATGCAACTAGCATAGTACACAATTTACTGATTGATGCAACAATTCTTCATTTTTAAACAGAGCCCTGTTCAAACCAGCTTTGCTGAACTGGGCACCTCTGTATAAATATTGTTAAATAAATAAGTAAATAAAATTGTTAGTTAGTATTGCTGTGGCAACAGTTATTCGAGACCAAAATCTGCTATTTGGCTGCCATCTTGGATGTTTAAGTTTTTAATTGTGTACTAATTTTCAAGAGTAGTTCTGGAAGTAGTAAGAAAACAACAGTTGAGGTCTGAAAAAGCTTCCAAATACTCTCTACCTAGCCCACCCATGTCCAATATACACAAACTCAGACAAGAAGTCTTCAACATTACAGATTATACATGTACAATGTATTGACTCATTCTACAGGAAGTTAAGCTACATGTAGGTCATCACTTTGATTGACCTGCCAAGCATTACTTGTTGTCTAAAAGTGTTGTTACCATGGCAACTAAATATCGAGAAACTACAAGTTATTTTTGGATGTTTTTGCTTTTACTGTAATAATTTATTACAGAGCATTTCTGACATATCGCAAAAGCTCATTTTTGCAACTAGTTTTAAAGACTTTAACTAAGACTGACAGCCTTTGCTGTCCTTAAAATGTGAGCATGGTTGGCACAGTCAGTAAGATCTCTGACTCCCAACCGAAGGTCCCGGGTTCAATGCTTGCCCTTGGCGAGGGTTGAATTTGTGCAGCCTTCTTTCACTACACCATTTGTGGATATAGACGTTAAGCTGTTGGTCTAGTCTCTCGGCATTCTATCTGAGGACTTAAAAGAACCCACACACTTGTCGATAAGAGTAGGGTAGTGATCCCGGTGTTGTGGCCTGTATCTACATTGTATCTGGCAGCCATCGGCACTGTTTATATAATTGTAAAGTGCATCAAGACGTTACGTAGGATGCGTTATAATTATAAGCACTGTCATTCATTTATTCATTCATTCAAAAAATCCGTTACCCTTCAGTTGGTCCAAGATTTGCACAGGTCCATGAAATGAAATCCTTGAAAGTCCTTAAATTTAGGGATCGTTAATTTTTTATGGCTAGGGGGGTGGTTTCTGGGGGGGGCATCCGAAAAGGGAAGAAGGAAATTCATACAAATGTATGTACTGGTTTGAGGGGCAGTGACTAGTTTGAGATGTAATAATTATGGTGAGTTTGAATTTGATGTCTTTCAGGCCCAAAGGCATGGATTGCGAATTGCTGATCTTGTTGGGAATTACAATGTGTTTTCAGAGAGGTATGTGAAATTATTATGAAGCAGTCCTCAAACAGCTTTACCAGACTGACGAGTGTTGAGGTATTAGCTATGACTGGCCAATGCTGCTTTCTATCATCATAGTGACTTACATGTACATACTGTATGTACTTAAGAGGTATAAATTAATGGTCTTTTTTGTGTGTATAATATTATACATGTATCACTAAACTTAATGATAAGTATTGTCTTTTCAGGTTCAGGGATCTTGCAACATTTTACAAAAAAGTGTAAGTATCAGACTGAAGTACATAGACTTCAGTAATAATGTGCCAATATGTTGTTCAGTATTTTGTTGTACATGGACATACAGTCATGTAGTATTTGTAAAATAAGTGAATGTTAAGTATACATGTATGTAGCACATTTTTAACAAGGAAGGGATCTAATGGACCAGACCATATTTGGATATCTAGCATGTCATTTCTGGAACAATTTTTTTAAAATGTATTTTAGTTTATTAGCTTCACCATCAAATTTACAACTGATTACTGACAGAAAACAGGGTTCCCACGGGTATTAAAAAAGTCTTATTTTTTATTTTGTATTTTCAAGGCCTTGAAAAGATCTTAAATTTTGACAAATTCATCCATGAGGTCTTAAAAAGTCTTAAATTTTGGTTCAAAAGTATTTTTCTTTTCGCAATCTCAAGTTGTGCAGATTCAGATTGTATAAAAAATATTGACGAAAGAATCTTTATTTTGTCAAAGTTTGTGGATAATCGTTTCCCACACAAGCCGTCGAACAGAACTGCCTGTATTATAACTTTTGAATAAAAGCTCGAAGGAAAATTAGGTCTTAAATTTTACAAATTTATGTCTTAAAAAGTCTTAAAAAGGTCTTAAATTTACCGAGTTGTTAGCTGCAGGAACCCTGGAAAAAACACACACAAACACATGAGATAATAAATAGCTTATGGCAGGGTTACTGCAACAGCATTATCGAATTATTGTGGGCCTGTAATAAAAATAAAGGTTAAAACAGTGAAAATAAAAATAATATACTTACAAATAATTACAGAAAATGTTTTAACATTAAAATAACAACAGTGTAACATGGGACTCTATAGTGGGGACTACATCCAGTACATGGGGTAGGATGAAGCTCAAGATGGCGGCTGTTATGCTGAACGCAAACTTGCTAGACAATCCGTTTTAGTTAGAACTGATAGTTAGCCATCCACAACTTTACATGGTGTCATCAGAAGGCTTCTAACGAAGCAAATCACCCACTGAGCAGTTTATTTTCAAGAAAACGTTAAACTATTGAGGACCTCATGGAACAATCTCACTGGGTAGAAACATGGAACAGTTGAAAGCCCCAGAAACTTTGATTTAAAAAACCTGCCACATGAGTGGAGAAGGTGAGACTGTACTTGGAATTAGCAATGACAAAACAGGAAAAGGCAGTGAAGGTAAAGATGTTCAAATATTTGATATGCCAACTCGGCAGGGAAATCTGTGCAATCATGCATTTTGAAACAGAGGAGAAAGAGCACACAGTAGAAGAGTTGTTCGCGGCATTTGACCAACATTGTGATTCTGAGAAAAACGAAACAGTTGAGTGATACAAGTTCTTTACAAAGGTACCAATCTCGTTCCCAGAGCCTGCATTCTTTTTGGCCTGCGGCGATTAACGAAGGGCTCTGGAATAAAGCACGAGCAAGTCCGTGATCTGCGGACTGCCTTATAAGGAATATCAATTGTCTCCGGGCCACTATAGTGGCGGTTTACGTATACGTCGGCTCGTGCTTTATTCCAGAGCCCTTCGTTCCTTGCCGCAGGCTTAAAAGAGCGCGGGCTCTGGGAACAAGATTGCAAAGGTACAAGAACCAGACAAGTCATTTGAGAAATACCTGACAGAACTGATGCTGCTTATGGCTACTTGTAATTTTTAGAAAGTAAAGGACTCTCTCCTGCGTGACAGAATAATATGTGGTGTACGAGATTCCCACTTGAGAGAGCGACTACTAAGAGAAACCAGTCTAGATCTGGTAAAGTGCATGCAGATTTGTAGAGCAGCAGAGTTGTCCCAAACCAGATTGAAAGAACTTGAAACTGCAGAAGCTATACGTCAAATGGATAAAGGAAAATAAGGCAAACCAAAGAAACCCAAAGCAGTGGCATGTAAATACTGTGGGAAAAGGCATGCGATGGAGAAAGAAAGATGTCTGGCATATGGACATAGCTGCAAAAAGTGCCTCAGAATGAATCACTTTGCGTCACAGTGTCTTAGTGGAAAGAAACCAATTAAGTTTGTACACGAGCAAGATGAAGAAGATGATGAATATGAGGAAATTAAGTCCATACACGATGGCATCCTGCCATTTGGCGAGGGTGAAACCCTAGAAGAGGTCAAAGCAAACCATGACTGGAAGTTGAGGGCAGTTATGGAAAGGTGCAGAGAGGAATATAACGCTAAATGAGGCCAAGGTCAAGCTTGTAGGGAACTAGTGTACCCTTCATCGGACACTTGATCACTGACGAGGGGCTGAAACCAGACCCAGAGAAGGTGAGGGCTGCCAACAGATGTAAAGGGAGTGCAGCGCTTCCTGGAGTTTGTTAATTATTTGAGCAAGTTCCTTCCCAAGCTGAGTGGCTGCCGCTCACAGGTGTGTGAGCCACTGAGAAGACTCATAGTCAAGGGAGTTGAGTGGTGTTGGCTAGATGCACATGATGAAGCCATAGAGAGCATCAAGAAACTGGTCACAATGGCACCAGTGCTGAAGTACTACAACCTTCAAGGAGAGTTGACACTACAGAGTGATGCCTCTGAGAGCAACTGATGCAGAATGGCCAGCCGGTGGCCTATGCCAGTAGGGCTTTGACTGAGGCTGGAACTCATTATGCCCAGATTGAGGAGTTGCTGTCAGTAGTGTTTGGAATGGAATGGAATAATTTCACCAGTACACAATGTCGCCCGGTGGCCGTACAGTCAGACCACAATCCCTTGGAAACCTTTGTAAAGAAGCCACTGCACAGGGCTTCCAAGCATCTACAGAGAATGTTGTTGAGGCTGCAGTACTACATGTATGACTTCACACTATGCTACTGCAAAGGCAGAATGATGCATTTGGCGGACACTCTGAGTAATACATATCTGTCAGCTGATTCTACTACCGAGTCTTAGTTACGAGCAGCCAGAAAGTGTAAATACTTGCCAATTTTTGAGGCACAAATCAGAGACATTCAACACTACACAGAAGCTGATGAAAGCCTACAAGTGCTAAAGTGCACGATATTGAGTGGTTGGCCTGACAGCAAAGTAGAGGTTCATGTACAAGCAACCCCATACTTTCACTTCTGAGTGAGTTTAGTGTACAGAATGGTGTCATCTTTCAAGGCGAGATGAGACATGCTTGAGCGCATATATTCCTCTCACATCGGGATAGAAGGATGTCTTCAACAAGCACGAGAGTACCTCTACTGGCCTGGCTTGAATGCAGAAGTGAAAGAATTTATTGAATGATGTAAGGTGTGTCAATCCAGTGATGACAGGCAGCAGAAGGAAACCTTGATGTCGCATGATGTGCCAGACCATCCATGGCCCTAGGTAGGAAGTGATATGTTTCTTTGCCACAAGAAGAATTATCTCATAACTATAGACTACTTTTCCAACTTCTGGGAGGTAGATTACCTTGAGGATGCGAAGTCGAAAAATGTGATTTGGAACCTCAAATTGCCAGATATGGGATACCAGATACCTGTATGTCTGACAATGGGCCACAATTCGCGTCAGATGAGTTCAAGCAATTCAGGAAGGACTGGCACTTTGAGCATGTGACGTCATCACTAACATTCCATCAAAGCAATGGGAAAGTAGCGAGAGCAGTCAGGACAGCAAAATTCCTAAAAAAAGGCTCTGCTTGACTTTAGGAACACTCCAACTCTAAACATGGAGACGAGACGAGCCGAGCATAAAGGTTAATGAATCACAGAACAAAGACCCTACTGCTAACCAGTGGCAAGTTGCTTAGATCAAAGGTCATGGAAAATTCAGCAGCTAAGATCAAGATAAGCCAAGAACGACAGGCTTATTACTACAACCAAGGAGCTAAGGATCTCCCTACGCTGGCTGAAGGGGCTGTGGTGCGAATAGCACCATCGGGGAAATGCAAGGAGTGGACCAAAGCTGAGGTTGCCAGGCAGACAGCCTCGAGATCATATGAAGTAGTCACTGAAACTGGCCAAGTTCTCTGCAGAAACCGGCGACACCTCTGGAAAACTGTGGAGAAACTACTTCCACAGACAGCAGAAATAGAAACACCGGGACACACTGCACAGGAGCTGCCAAGTCCCCATCCTAATGAACATGTGTCTGCTGCAGCTACACATGCCACCTGCTACAGCGCCGAACGTGCCTCCTACTGAGCCTGTTAGGAGAAGCCTCAGAGGAAGGGAGATCAAGAAACCTGGACACCTTAGGGACTATGTTGAGCCATAGAAAGACCAGAACAGTTTGCGTTTACATTTATTTGAAAATTGCTTTACTGTTGTTTAACTTTGTTCCCTTAAGAGAGAGAAGATATAACATGGGAATCTATAGTCGGGACTACATCCAGTACATGGGGTGGGATGAAGCTCAAGATGATGGCTGTTATGCTGAACACAAACTTGCTAGACAATCCGTTTTAGTTATAACTCATAGCAGCCATCCACAACTTTACATGCAGGAAAGTTTGCTGGTTAGACTCGGGGCGAGTTTCATTTTAGACAGATTGTTTTAAAAGTGCGAGGGTCATCACAGTTGCAGGTATTTTCTAGGGCTGAGTAGTATTCAGTTAGTATAGTTTTGTAAGGTAATTATGTCAGTTTAAATAATTAAAATTTAATTAATTTATGAAATACCTGTAATCAATTATATACTAATATATTTTAATTTATCTTGCATTGCTAATAATTGGTGTAACAGAGCATAATATTGTATTGTCTTGTGCCTTAGGTTTCCAGACATAAACATTGATGTTGAAAATGAACTTGAGAAATACAAGGTAGACTAAAGATGTGTTATATTTATACTAAATTATACACTTAGTCAGATGGAACTACTAAGTAATTGTGGAGGAAAAAACCCAGTGTTGCATGTACATTTAGAACTAAACTGGGGAGTATCAAGATAATATGGTACTTGGGTAAAGACTACATGACAATCAGAAATTACTTTAAGTGCTAATATTTATAGAGATATTTTTTGCCATTATGCAAGTTTGATGCTACATGTGCACGTACCTGTACATGTACTACTTGCTAATGCAAGATTACTACTTACAATTACACTACTTGCTAATGCAATTTTACTACTTACAATTACAATTACAATTACAATTGGTGTATTAGCATGTTTCGATCAAAGTAATCATCATCAGAGAGAATAAACTCTGACATGCTAGGTGCAGATGAAGAGAAATGCAGATGTTGGAAAAGAAACACGTGAAGGAAAAACTAAACTGCCTCAAGCAGGAGTTGAATGCACGCATTCCGATTACATGGCAGGCGCTACCAAGGCATCTACAGTGGCAGAGGGGGAAACTCAACCAACTCTTGACAATTCGGAATTCTCAAACACGGAGGTCAACAATGAAGGTCAATTTGCACCTCCGAGAGGAATGCAAGCAAGTGCCAAGAAACGGTGTTTGAGAATTCTGAATTGTCAAGAGTTGAGTTTCCCCCTCTGCCACAGTAGATGCCTTGGTAGCTCAGTGGTTAGAGCGCCTGCTATGTGATCGGGATCTGTGGGTTCGATTCCTGCTCGAGGCAGTTTGGTTTTTTCTTCACATGTTTCTTTTCCAACATCTGCACTTGTCTTCGTCTGCACCTAGCATGTCAGAGTTTAACCTCTCTGATGATGATCAATAATGCAATTTTATTACTTACAATTACACTACTTGCTAATGTAATTTTACTACTTACAATTACACTACTTGCTAATGCAATTTTACTACTTACAATTACACTACTTGCTAATACAATTTTACTACTTACTTCACTACTTGCTAATACAATTTTGCTCTCATTCCTGGACCTGGAACGAGAACATGTGTGTATCAGCAAACTAGTGTATAGACTGCCATGTTTCCCAGACTAAATATATCCCATTTTGGAGAATATCAGTATGAAACTTTTAGCCTTTGGACCAAGTCAGTGGGTTGATAGAGAATTTACTAACATGAAAACTACAATCTCTTGCTGCAGGGTTATGCTGAGAGACTGCGCCCGATAGTATGTGATACTGTGGAATATGTAAACAAGGCTTTGCAGGACAAGGAGAAGAATATTGTCGTAGAAGGAGCCAATGCTACTATGCTGGACATAGACTTTGGTGAGTGAGAATTTTGTGATGTTGGAATAGGATCCCATCATTATTAACTCAAAAACTGGTTATATGTACATGTATGTTGCCACATTCACATTTTGTTCACATAATATTTTCTTCAAATTTATTTAAAATAGTTATTTGATCATGTTGATGTACTGATTTTGGAGTTGTGTTCAATCTCCACACATCTTTTAAAACCTCAGTGTCTTCATATACATGTAATAGGCAATGACTATTTGAGAATGTATTTATTTATTTGCATTTATCTGTATTTCTTTCTCAAATATTTTGTGTGAACATTATAAATACTCTAATATTGTTAAAATCATAGATATGTTTAATATTATTGATTCCCTTTTCATTTTGACACTAGGTTAGTGTTACAGGTAAACGCATTGAGGCTGGCAAAATGTGTGCTAAAAACAGTTATTATTATTATTATTATTATTATTATTACAGGTCAATAGTTTTGAACTGTTTTGTGGATATACACAGTAAATAAACCGTTATTATTACATGTATTAGTATTGCTGATATTATCATTTGAATGAATTGGAAATAACATCCGGCATGTAGTAATTGCGGACATAAATGTACTAATATCGTTTTTTTCACTTTAGGTACTTACCCATATGTGACATCATCGAATTGCAGCATTGGTGCAGTGTGTACAGGCCTGGGTATTCCCCCACGTGCCATTGGCACAGTATATGGAGTCACAAAGGCCTACACCACAAGAGTGGGGATTGGAGCCTTTCCTACAGAACTGACTAATGTAAGGTTCAAGAAATATATTTGTGGAGGGGAAGGTGGCTGTGTATTGTGACAGGGCTGGTGCATTTTAAAATCTCATGTATTTCTGCCATGGTAGGTCATACAGTGTGGTGTCAGCCAAGGCTTTAGTCACCAACTTCCCATGGTTGACCATCCTTGGCCAGCTCACCATGACTGAGGGTGGCTATCCGTCCATGCTTACATTTACATATTAAGTATAAATTTTTATATATTATAAGCACTACCCATTTCAAGATAACTTGCCCATCCAATAATAAACCCCCTCTACTCCAAAAGAAAATACATGCCAAAGCACAGGGCTTATTTTAGAAGTTACATGTACCCTTGTTTCTTAAAAAGTATAATATTAACCCTTTGCCATTCATGTTTATAAATAGTGTTATAGGAATGGTGATTTCGCACTGCTCTGTTATGCTGTTTAGTTTTTGTAACAGATAACTCTTCAAATGTTGATTTCCTCCCTATTCCCTTCTTGAATGTTTAAATGTCAATTTTCTGATTGGAACAAGCTTACGTACTTCTATGAACATTGTTGTGGGTGAGGCGGGGGTAGGTGAGTTGTCATTGCCATTGCTGTAAAGTGGCTTTCTTTTAAATTGTATAACTCTTACCCTACATGTACATGTGTGGTTATTTTACACAATGTTTTCTTTCAATATGGTAATTGTTTCATTGTCAATTAATTGGTACCTGACAGCAGCCGAGTAAAATGGAACCATTCAGTACTAATGTGAGGAATATTGACGTCTACCCTGTTACCGTACACACTGAAATGGCAATGAATGAATGAATGAATGAATGAATGAATGTGTCAGATTTAAGACCTTGGCTCTTGGTTTGACTCAAAGTTGTCTATGTCCACACATATCATAATAACAATAATAATAATAATAGCCTTTATTTATCCACGGCAAAAAACGACGGCAGCTATACAGCTGATGTGGCCGATCCATATCCATAACATTGAAGGATCAAGAAATATCTGTCACAAGCTTGTCTTCTAACACTTGTTCACGCTTTTGTAACTAGTAATAATTAACACAATAGAATTTTTTAAAGATAACTTTCAGACATTTTTTTATGTATGGTTTTGTTTGAGTAAAACATTTTCTTGTCCTGTATTTTTGTTTCTATCGACACTTTTTTCCTTCAGAAAGAAATATATGCGTTTCTTATCCCCCCTAGATTGCATTTATTGTTCTTTTATGCCCTTTGAACGGATAATGTACATATAAGATATGAAAGGGCCGTGGAGGTTAGAAATATCAACAGTAGATGGATATGTATTGGTATAATTGTTATGACAATGTTTTCATATAAACATCTTAATAACCGAGTGCGAGGTCTGTCCGGGAGAATATTTTGCCCGAGGTCTTTCATTGTACAGACCG
>JANVCJ010071093.1:0-12536 GCA_026413505.1 Epizoanthus ramosus
CACTCAAAAACACGGCTAGATTAAATACTGTTCTATCGGCCGCATTGCTATAGTGTCAAATTCAATTCAAACTGGGTATTTTTGAGTGCCTCAGGTTGGGAACTTATGTATGCTTCTTGCAGCATACAGTTTAAGTACATACATGCACTAACGTTTAGTTACTGGGCGATTTAACTAGTATTAAAGAATCACTGTGCACTATAAATAGGTCCTCTCACCTTTCCAAGAGTTTCTGTAGACCTTTATTGAGTGGTTTTGCAGCTGGTGGGGTTTCATCAGTAAGATCAACAAAGTCTGTGTTTGTACTCAGTCTGGGAGTGAGAGCCTTGAAGTTCAGAGCCAACTTGCCTGCAAGGCCTTTGGGTGTTGAATTATCCTGAATTGAGGAGCTCAGTGTCTGACTGGCATGGCATTCTTCTACACTTCCTGTACCAAGCTCTTTCTTGTGAAGTCCAGTTTGGATCCTGATAATATTCATGTTTGAAAATGATTACTGAATGGTCAATAATGCATAACTTAGCTGTCTTTAATGTAATTGCATTTGAGGGCACATATTATCTATCATTTGTTGTTCTTGTTAGATTTCCTTGTAAGAAATATCGAAATAGAGTTCTAAGATATGAAACATTATTACCAATGTGGCAGACATTAAGTCAGATAAAAAACTTGAGGTGACAAACATTTTAGGGGCACTTTGGATCAAAGTATATGAACATGACTTATTTGGTTTGATGTAAAAAAATACTTGGCAAGGCTCTTGCTCTATTTTGCTTCACTTTGACTATACATATTATGTAAGCACTGACGTCCTTTTGGTTCCCTACTGTATAATAATAAATGTACAGTGTATTAAGATCTGTACCTGAACAGGCAGGCGATACCGCCAACAATACAATACAATACTCATTATACCTGTTCTTCTTGTTCACTGGAACCTGAGGTACCCTTGTCAGAAAATGAGTGATAGGTTTCACTGCCGGCATGTGGTAAGGCAATCGCACAGTGGACTCTGGGAATTAACCAGGCAACATCTCAATCAGTCATTTATCTTAAGACCAGACCAGACCAAACAAAACAAGCATGCTTGTTGATGGGCTGGGGCTTAATATCAGTATGTTATTACCTCGGAGAATCCTTTGAGATTCACTGTGTATCTGCTTGACATCTGCTTTCTTCATTCTGTGGGGCTAATTGGAACAAAATGATTACTGGTAAGAATTTCTTGCTAATCAATATTGGTTGTCTGCCTGTCTCTATAGATACCAGTCTCATTCACCATCCCTTGCACTCTTTCTAGCATTATCAAAACTGAGATTGGATTGTGGTTTGGAGTACGCATGCATTGGATCACAGCATTATCGTACATACAAGTACATATAATGTGACAAATGGTCAAATCATGATCCAATCCATTTCTGCCAACATTCTAAAGTTAGATATAGGGTCACTACAGATGTTTCCCTTCTCTATTCGATCTGTATTCTCTGTCATGTCGTGATGTCACATACATGTGCTGGTAGAACTCATGTGAGTGAGTGAGTTCGTAGTATGACAGTCTGTTGTTTTTAGTGTGTTTTATACATGTAGTCCATATTCAAGGGACAACAGCACCACACTCTCCTTCTTAATATCTCTAAAATTCTATTCTTTCTTTGTATCCATTATGGAAATTATGTTCTCCAAAATCAGGACAATATTGACCAATTGTTAATGATATATACTACTTAATATCTGTCTGCCTGAATTAATCTGTTTGTATCTCTGTCTTGACCTACCTTGGTCTGTCTGTCTGCCTGCATTGGTCTCTTTGCCTGACTGCCTTGGTCTGTCTGTTTGTACTCGTATGTCTGTCTGCCATAATCTGATTGGTCTGCCTGCCTGCCCTGCTCTGTCTGCCCACTCATGTCTAGCCTGACTGCCATAGCCTGTCTGTGTGTACTGGTATGTCTGTCTGCCATGATCTGATTGCTCTGTCTGCCAACATTGGTCTCTTTACCTGACTGCCTTGGTCTGTCTGTATGTACTCATATGTCTGTATGCCATGATCTGATTGGTCTGCCTGCCTGCCTGCCCTGCTCTGTCTGCCCACTCATGTCTAGCCTGCCTGCCGTGCTCTGTCTGCCCACTCATGTCTAGCATTAGAACTAACACTAACCTTTTCTTTTTTGTCTTTGGAGTTGTTTCTTTTTCTTGTCCCACACTCCTCATCTGAGGCTTCAGCATCAAACACATCAGTGTCGGCTGTTATATCAGCAGAATCCATGCCAGGCCCTGTTCTCATTTCACTCTCCAACGTGTGGTCTTCATCCTCCTGATCTCTCCTTAAACTAGTTTCCGATCTTTCAATATCATCACAGTCGTTGTCCATTTCAAAATCATAAAGGTCATCATATTTATTATCACTGTGCTTGTTGTTAGGTTTGTCTGTATTTATCTGATCATCAGTTGTACCATCATCTGCCTTGTGGTCATCTTCATCCATTTCATCATCAAACAAGTCATCATCAAGCAGAAGAGCCTAGTATTATCAGCAGACATGGACATTTACAGCTCGACTGATAATAACAATCTTAATAACCTTGTTTGGTTGTTTGTACAGGATATATTTTTGCCCTTGGTCTTTGTATAGTCAAGACCTGGGGCAAAATATTCTCCTGTACAGACCTCTCACTCAGATGCTTATATATAAATAGTATATTGTGTATACATGTTTATAATATAATTTGTATGCAACTTTGTAAATGGATAATAACTCTCACAAGTTCATTAAGCAATATAAAATGGCTGTGATATGAACACGCCAGAAGTTGTAGAGCACGAGAGAAGTTTAAGAGGAACATGAGGCAAAGCCAAGTGTTTCTCTTGCTTCTCGAGTGCTCTACAACTTTTAAAGTGTTTATACATGTATCACAGTTTATAGACACAAGCAGCCGTTTTATATTGCTTTTATAAAATAAAAATAAGACAAAATTATGATAAAACGAGTGTCTTTATACTCTGATATAAACACTCATTTTGCCATCTGTTAGCCAATCAGAGCATGCGTTACATGTATATCTACCCTATTTTATAAAATCCCTTAATACACTTAACTTAACATGCAATTTCATTTAACCTCTGTCTGCCATTCACATGACAGGAAACCTTTTTGAATTAAATGTTCCAGGTTTAGATCACATGTATCTACACAGTGCATGTACAGCCTACATGTAGCAGCCTCATAAGATTTACACTTCACCAACCTTCTTTTGCTTCCGCTTTCTTGACAGGATTTCTTCATCACTTGAATCAGAGTCCTCCAAATGTTGTTTTGAATCTTGGTGATGTTTCTTGGCACTTTCTTCCTCAGGAACACAGGATTCCTTTCCCTGTAGACTACACTGTTCATCCCTTCTGAGAAAATTAATCTTCATTTCACAGTGCTTGACAACTTTCTCACTGTTTTCATCTTCATTTTGATTTTGTACAGAATTTGTCATACCACAATGGCCACTGTCTGTATCAGTTGAATTTCTGTCATCTCCTTCATTATCTGTAGGTTCATTGTCTCTTATATTTTCTACATCATTCTCAGAAGCTTTTCCTTGGCCAAGTGACAAGTCAACCTTGACAACACTCATACACCCACTGTCATCACTTACTATCCCATTAGTCACAAGACTACTTGATAGTTCCTGAAACACACATTCAAAAATGCATAAAAATCATTTAAGAATGTTATGGTATTAATTATTAATTAATTAATTATGTTATAGAAAACAAATAGAAGAAATCAAATAGATTGTTTAATAACATGTGTCAGCAAGTAAGTACTTAGTTGTACATCCAATATATTACTGCAGTAGGAAATACTATCAACTTCCAATAAGTGCAGGATTTATGTTTGACTTTGTTCAAATGGCAAATTTCTTACTGATCCATAGCAAATTTGTAAGCCTAAAATGCTGAATTGTGACTAGCAACTGAAATCTTGGTTGTTCAAGTACTGTTGTGTAGTATATAATCAATTTTGAGGGGGCGCCATCTGGGGGCTTGGTTGCTTTCTGTCTCCTCCAGAGCAAGCTGAATATCAATATTTAATAAAATGCTTTCTTCTTGAATAACTCCTATTACACCAAAAAAATAAAATGTAATTTATAGTCATGTAGTGCCAGTTTGTGTCACTGGGGAAAAATGGGTTGCTATATATCTGGGCTACATGTATTTTAACCAGCCCTCGAGCCCAAGGCCCTGGTTTCTCAACAGTGCCCACATCTAAAATTAGCTGCTGCATAGATCTACATTTTTTCATTTTATAAACCTTAAGGTAAAACGTTTTTTAAAACTCTGGTGTGATCAATGGAGTAACAACTGATGCTAAACGGACTGGTTGTTCTTGCTCTACCATAAATAAAATATTGTATTGTATTGCAAAATGTGTCCAAGAGTTGCTTAATCTTCACGAGTATCAGAAAACAAACCAAACTAAAAAATAAATAAAATAAAAGCCTCTTGACGCATTAATGTACCAGTCAATGTAAATCCCCCCCCCCCCCCCGGGACCTAGTGGGCAATGGCTTGACGGGGCTTTAGTACCTGATTTGACCGGAAAAAGGGCTGCTGGTGCAGGGCATTTGATAGCTTTTGTTACGTACCGCAATAAGGATTACCGGGACAAGTACCGGGGCATTTGCTGATGACCATGTGGAGACTTTCGTTTGTGAACTGGTAAATTGAAAGTAACATGACCGATCGGATGTCATGAAGATTGATCAGCGATCAAAATCAATGGCGTTTTGGAACGATACAAAAGGTAAGAGAATCAATCTCTTTGATAATATATTACTTTATAAAATCAAAACATCTTTTAAATTTGTGTATGTAGATAGTTGAGACGAAAATTGTTTTTATGTTCTGTTGGTTTGAAATAGAAGTGAATTGCATATTATTTTGTTTTGATGTAAATGATATGGCCGAACAATCTACTAATGCTTTATTATTTCTTGTGTTTCTTGCCAGAGCGGGGGCCTAGGAGAGGGGGCATTATTTCTTGTGTTTCTTGCCAGAGCAGGGGCCTAGGAGAGGGGGCATTATTTCTTGTGTTTCTTGCCAGAGCGGGGGACTAGGAGAGGGGGCATTACCCTCTTATTAGAGCACAAATATGATATGGGAACTGGGCATTTGACTGTTTTTGAACCAACTTCAAGTCTAATGCCCTGCTAATGCCCCACTATGTCCTGGGTGGAGGGTGCAGGGGTTTACATTGACCAGTGCATAACTATTCCAAAACCTTCCAATGAGAAACCATGCCAGGAATTTATTTTATTTGGATGACCTAATTATAGGCTAATACTGCAATTGAGGAATGAAGTATTAGTATATAATCGATAAAAATCGATAAAAACTGATCATTGGAATTTCATTGATTTCCAACATCATACACATCAAATGCATCGATTACCATTAATAATCCAGAGGGTTTAGTTCGCAGGAGTGTAGCCTGTAGGAGCACAGGAGTGCAGTACCAAACCCCAACCCTAAACCTAACCCTAATCCAAACCCTAACCCTAATTCTATCCCTGCTACCCCTAACCCTAACACTAAGCCTAACAGTGATCCTAACCCTAAATTTTAAACCCTAACCTGCACTCCTGCAAACTAAACCCACCGTTGTCGTTGATAATCAATATATTGAATATTAAAATCATACTCATAGTCATACTGCATTACAGATTCGTTCAGATATATCTCTCTTTAGAAGTACTGTTGCATTAACGATCTTCTACCCTGCAGATTACTCAGGTAATACTAATTTTGCTGCAGGTTATTGGATACCTCAGTTGCTCCCGCGTTGTTAAATGAATTTGGAGAGAACATTTTCCCTCCATTTCCATCGCCATTGCGATTGTTGTTGTTGTCTTCGTCGTCGTTGTCGAGTCGCTCTCCTGTTTTCTTTGCAGGCACACTCTGAAATCAAACGAATATAACTTCGAAAAGAAGTCTCACAATCAACAGCAATTTTTCTGCCTACATTCTTACCTGCACTAATTCCATAATACCAAGCATTTTGCCAATAAATTCTTTCAAACTTTAGACATCGCGTCTTCTAACCCAAATTTCGCGCCAAATGCAATTTGAATCAGCGCCCACGTTGGACCAAACTGCCTGTCAGCGGAGCTTCCTTTTAATTTTCGGTGCATCGATAGTTCTTCGGATAACTTCGGGACTTGGCGGAAGTCACGACACTTTGAGCTTGACCAAGTGAATGAAAAGATTTCTGAAGTTTTTGATGGTCGTTTGTTTTATACAAAGAGTTGCAATGGATCCTTCACTTCTAAAGGATTTTGCAGACTTCAAGAAACGAAGTATTAGTCAACCGAGCGTTGAGTCGAAGAAGCCAAAACTCAAACCGAAGTCAACGACATCTTCATCAAAGTCTTCGAGCAGTTCTCTCAGCCATATTCCCAAGGAGCTTTTGCAAAAACCAAAGCCAAAGCCGGCTCCTTCGTCTCTAGATTACAAGACACCTACTTTCAGAAGTAAACATAAATTTGCGGTGTTGGCAAAGATTGTTGACCACATGAAGAACAGACATCTTCAGAGGGAATTTGAACCTTTGAGTCTAGACGAAATTCTGGATCAAATTAAATACACAGATATCAGCTCTAAACACAAACACTGGCTTGGTGGTGAGGCTTTGAAAGATAATTCAAAGCTGATTTACAAAGATGGAAAGTTTGTGTTTAATCCTAAGTACCATATCAAAAACAAAAAAGAGCTTGTAAGGCTTTTGATGCGCCATGAACAGGAAGGTAGAGGTGGTATATTACTGGATGAAATCAGAGAGTGTTTGCCTGGCGCTGATGATGTTATAAAGTCAGTTGGAAAAAAAATTATGTTTGTGACCAGACCAACAGACAAGAAGTTTGTTTTGTTTTACAAAAATGATGAACTTTCTCTGGGAGTTGACGAAGAGTTCCAGAAGCACTGGCGTGCCATTTCAGTTGATGGTATTGGAGAAGGCGACATCGATCGTTACCTGGTCAATGCTGGTATCACAACCATGCAAGATACCGGTAAGAAACCTCAACAGGCCCAACAGAGGAAGAAGACCAAGCGACGAAAGACATTCAAGAAGCTAAATGACCATTTAAGTGACAGTGTGCTTAAAGACTACTCACAGGATGGGCAGTGAAGTATATATACAAAACTTTATCACTAACATAGTTAACACTAAACAGTACACTTGAGCACATTGACTTCCAGCTAGAATTTATAAGGCACATTTGCAAGGTCTGTGTGATGCATTTCTCTAAGAAGCCATTTAAATGGAATTAATTTCTAGTTTACATGACGTGTGCAGTGCGAACTTAACCACATCAAAAGGTCGAGGACAAGTTTCAAGTTTCATGAGAAAACAGCCCTGTTGTCCCTACATGTATGTCACTATACTTACATACATGTGCATGTGACTATACATACATAAACACAGCACTTTCTTGTTAACTTTTGATGTCACCTGGTCCATACTGCTCTACATACATGTGGTAGTACCCCCTCAGGGAACCGGAAGCTGATGACAAGTGCATTTTGTATATATGTATACATATATATAATAAGAACAAATGGTTTGAGTGTGTATGACAGGGTTCATCACTGGAATATCCTGAAATTCTATGATGTATTCATGTATTCATGTCAAGTCAATTAAACTCAAACAGTGTGAAAGCATTTTCTTTTCATCTTGCAATTTAAGATGTTGTGTCTTTAAATCACTGTCCAAGAATGCCCAATAAAACTGGAAAAAGTCCTGGAATTTTAAACATTACTTAGAAAGGGCATGAACCCTTACAAAAATAGAACAAAAAATAACAAAAGCAATAATTACATGTACTTCATGCATGAGAGCAGGATTTTGTTAATATAATAATTTATTATATATTTTGACAGATATATTAATTATATAATATTTAATAATTCAATATTTATATTCTTCCATCTCCATAAAATGATCAATGGTGCATAACATCTAAAATATGCTAATAAGAATAAATCAGTGCTTAGTTGAAAAGCAATGCTAAAAACACAAGTTTTTTAATAGGTTCATGTGCGCTAGTCTTGTTTCTGTAGACTAATGTTCCTTGGTAGTGCGTTTCATCACCAAGTGTGGGTGTGTCTTCATGTTGATGGGTTTGAGTGTAGAGGCAGCAGAGGAGTGAAGGCCATATATTTTATTGTCACACCAGGAGAGAAGATTTGCTAAGTAAGGTGGAGAGAGCCCATGGACGGCCTTGAAGGTAATGAGTAACATTTTGAAGATTATGTGAAACTTAATGGGTAGCCAGTGCAGGTGGACAATAATAACAATGATAATAATAAATAATAATCAACATTTGTACAGCGCTGCTTGTACTATAATCCAGCAGTGCTTTACAATACCGTATAAAATTCATTAATTACAACTGAACAAGTACTAGTGGTGTGACATGGTACAGCCATGTACATGTACTATTAAAATGTAATATTCCAGTACATACAAATTATATATAATATATTATATTAATCTTGATTGAGAGTAGAACATGATTATATCTTAAAACCATTCCATCACCAATGATTGTGTTGTTTTAAAACTATGGTATAAACTGAAGAAAAATATGTCAAAATCTTTTAAATTCATTTGGATTTTGGTTGACTCAAGCTAATGTAAATGTATTCTGGTTATAAGCCCTCTCCTCATTATAGGCCCATCTGATGTATTCTGGCAGGGGTAGGGAAACTAATACTAATAATAGTACCGTAGTTATTCACTTTACCAACACTTTTAAAACAACTGTTCCAAGTTGGGGTGTACGGCTTAAAGGCGAGTTTTTCAAAAAATAAATTCCCAAACATTCAAAGTGTGATATCAAAATAGTTATTCACAATTAAGCCGCATATATAAAGAACAACAAAGCAGGCTTGTCAATGAGAAAAATCACAGGCGTGCGGTGTTACGTTAAGGCGTGCGTGCAGTGTCACAAGCGGTAGAAAAACAGTCTACAGTCTATCAGACTACAAATAGTCACTTCTCTGCAGTTTGCATGTACATTGTATTACCTGAAGATGACCTCTATGGTTGAAAACATCTGTTTTTTATAACATTAGTACAAGATTTACCACTTTATATGATATTTTTTACCTGGCGAAATATGTCAAAACATATATTATATTATTAGTATTATTATTTTCTGACGATTTCCGACATTTATGTCTTAGTTCAAATAATAAACAACATTACATGGCTGCTTGGAGATACGGATTTTGTTTTCTCATGTTACGTTGAAAATATCCTCACTCATTCACTTCACTCATTCGTGAGGATATTATCAACACTTGAAGATAAAAATCACATATCCATGCAGCCATACATAATATGATCCTTCATTATACGATACGTACACAAAACCATACATGTCGACTGCCAACTCGTAAAAATATCCAGCCATATTGGCTGCTAAACCGCCTAATAAGATATATCTATAGATATAATTATTGTGCCATTTCCACAAAATGATCAATGGCACATAACAGAATAATTCATAAACTTATAATATCTAAAATATCTAAAATGCCTAAAATAAGTTTTATATTATTTACAATATGCTAATAAATTTGGCGTTATTACTGCTATTTGGCATGCCACCCTCTGTCCCCTCCAGGGGCTAATTTAACCAGTGTTCTGTGTTTTGAATATCTCTAAACTATTTAAAAAAAGTGGTAAAATCTAGAAAGAAATGACACCATCTGTTTTGTCTTTTGCTATCGTTTCACTTTCTGTATTTACACATGTAAATTGCCATTAGACCACCCACTAAAAAAAATTGGTCATAATCAAAAATAGGTACCGTAGTAGTGGTGGTAACATGTACTGACAGTTATGTTTGGTGCAAAGAGTGGGTCTGGGGCTTGTGTTTAACTTACTCTCTGTGATGTCTGAATGAGTAGAGGACGACCAAAAACTAGACTAACCAAAATAATGATGTACATGTTGGCCATACTGATACATTTGTGAAGTTGTGTGTAGTATCCCACATGCATAATCAGCACCTTACAAACTACAAGCAGTTGTTCTACAGTTTGTGTTTTAGTTTCTTGTGTTTCTGTGCCTCCCGTTCTCTGAGCTGCCTCCTCAGAATCTTGCCGCTGGGGTTCTTGGGAATCTGATCCACAAACTCCACCCCTCCCCTCAGCTTCTTGTAAGGTGCCACTCTTGTAGCCACAAAGTCAGCCACCTCCTTCTCAGTGATTTCCCCTCTCTTCACCACAATTGCTTTGGGGAGTTCCCCAGCTGATGGGTGTGGCACCCCTATGACTGCCACATCCGCAATCTTGGGGTTGGTCAGCAGCAGAGCCTCGAGTTCAGCAGGAGCAACCTAAAAAGGAAAATAGGTTATCTCCTAGGAATACAAGGTGGCTCCCTTGAACATATCTTGAGGCTGGACCTTTACTTGCAACAAACTTACCAGGGACTGATTGAGACGTGACAAAGGGTTCTCCTGAGAGTGGAATCATGTGTTCCCTGCTGCAAATTTCTAAATCAAGCAACATCCAAGAATATAAGGATTTATTGAGTATTGTGTCATTTTAGCGGATGTTTGTTTCAGGTCAACTGAATCAATCGGTAAATTATATTTTATAATTGTTTACTATCAATTAAACAGCTATTGTCCTGCATGGGCAGATATAGAGATTTTGGAAGGGGTCATCATATAGAGAAAAGATGTGGTAACAATAGAGAACAAACAAGCTCCAAAGTTTCTAGATTATAGGGGGCCCTGGTGAAATGTTTGAGGCTTCTCAATGGCCATTTTGTACAATTTGGGTGCACTTTTGGTCACTAGCAATTAAACCTGAAAGGAGGTGGCACCAACACTAGTGAACCACCACTAGTAAAGTAGGAGAGTAATTAATGTCACTGAAAAGTCAAACAATTGCTGTTTGTACATTGTATACAAATAATTATATACAATACTAATGGTGCGAGATATTCATGTGGAGGAATATGAGGGTTTCATAGGATAAATCCTTTCTTTCTTTTCTCTTCTCTTTAGCACACATCCCAAGTGGTACCCAATCGAGCTCTACAATCACGTACTTAATGAATAACTCGCATCTTTCTTGCCCCTCCCCCCCCCCCTCCCCTCCCAAAACAAAGACAAAAGTAAACTAGGCCTAAGAAACCTGTTTCCAATTAAACAGATCAGTACTCGATAGAACAGCTGGTGATGTAAACATGCTGTCCATTGATGAACACCCAGCTTTAATGAAGGTGTGATAACAGAAAATAATTAACTGGAGAACTTTAATATAAAGTAGAGTAACTACAATTATAGCATAACTAAGCATTTCCTGAAGTTTTGGAAGAAATGGAGCACTGCTTGAGCACAAGCAGCACATGACAAGGGTGACAAGTTGAAATAGTTTTGATGTCTGACAGGAAATTATGAGGGGGTCAAAGTATGATCTGGAATTCTGAAAGAGAGGGAGGGGTTACCTGATTCTGGTATTCTGTTCAAATGCATGGGGGCAAAGACACTTCGGAATTTCCAAATGCATGGGGAGAGGGGGGGGGGGAAATTCCAATGCAACTGTGCAATTATCTACATTGTAGCATCTGTGGATAACTTCAGTCGTTAAATATCAGTGTTAGCTAAATATTTTTGAAGCTTACAATGTACAATTTCGTCAACTGCTGGAGGATATATACTGTGGTTACCATGGTAACTAACCAAACAAACTGCAGGAGATCGAGGATAAATTGCTATTTTTCATTAGACTAGACACCTAATAAAGACAATGGTTCCCAACAGCTTTATACCTGGAATCCCTTGTATTTGATGAGCTCCTTGATTCTACCCACAATAAAGAAATGTTCATCTGAATCATAATATCCAATGTCTCCACTGTGAAGCCAGCCCTCATTGTCAATTGTTTTTGCTGTCTCCTCTGGTTTCTTCCAATACCCTGTAGTTAAGTGCAATAATTAACCAATAAACTGAATTGAGACAAACTTGAATGATATAATATTCCCAACTTCTGGCACATATAATTATTTGGGTCCCAAGTCACTTAAAAAAAATATTTGGGTCTCTTGTATTAATACGTTAATCACCCAAAAATGATATTATTAATTAGCTGGCTTAATATTTTTTGATATTAGTCATCTACTTCAAAAAGCATAGGGAAAATTCTGAAATTGATAGGAAGCACGCATCTATTTCACTGCACATTATATAGCCTGTTCTCTATTGTTCTAACACTTCCTGATTTCTCAAAAATCTAGCTTGCTCCTACAGTTATATTTCAGTTGGATTTTAGATCACCCTTCTACTGCCTTTCCTCAGCTGGGTTCCTGCATATTTTCTATCCCTTCTAACGATATTAATACTGATGAAGTGAAATGATCTTCGCAGTAATATACGCAATTTATGCAATTGTGAAATAGAAGCCTGAAAAAAATTTCAGGACTTCAACGGGATTCGAACCCGTGACCTCTGCGATACCAGTGCAGTGCT
>JANVCJ010071104.1:0-12535 GCA_026413505.1 Epizoanthus ramosus
CCCCCCCCCCCCCACCACCCCCCCCCCACCCACTCCCCAAAAAATACTTTACCCTCACTATATAAAATTGGCCCCCCCCCCCCCCCCCCCCAATACCATGTTGTTTTTGTGCGGGTGCTATTTTGACCACCATTGCATTGGGGGTGAGGGGGTGAGGGTTGTAACAAAACTTATTGCCACGAACTGTTCCAACTAATTTTGTCCGAGATTGTTGGTCCGACCTGAGTTAAAATTTAAAACATGGTATTTTAAAAAAGCGGCTTACTTTTAGTTTGATCCACCCCAAATAATGGGTTCTGTCGATCGAACTTAATTCAAAGGGTGCTTTTTTCAGCAGAACAACGCTAAAACGCAGGAAATGCAACCTCAGACAATCAATTTTAAAACAACTTCCGGAGGGGAAGCATGCGGCTTCGGCGCTCATTCGCACTTCCCCCTGCACCCCCCTCAAAATCCTAGCGATGGATCTGTATCTCTACGACAAGAGATCCGACAAGAAATGACCAGGACAGCTATTTTTGTGTCGTGTGGTCATCTGCATTTCCAGGTTAGACGGTTTGGCCATCTTAGTTTGGGTTACTCTGTCTAACGCGGCACTGAAGTAAAAGACAACCTTAGTGTTTTAACAAATTTTAAAAAATACTTATCGTCTCCAACCGAGGGAAGAGTCTGGCCGGGGGATCGACTCTCGAGGTTGTATCATCTATCTCATGATGAGATTGAGGGGATATAATTATAAAATATCAACGTTTCTCTTTGGACAGAAAAAATATTGATAGAGTTGCTAAGCCAGGTGAGGTTCGTTCAGTTTTACTTTTAATTTTAAAAGTATCTGTTTATTACTGTTTGAAATATTATCATTTTCAAAGTCGAGTCGATTTTTTAAAATATAGCACGCCCCAATGTGAGAGTAGCCTGGGACCGAGGTTGGCCCGTGCATGCAGTGAGTGAAGCCAGTGAAGCGAGTGAAGCCAAATTGTCAACATGGCGGCAACATTGCGTGAAAGAACAAAAATGGACCAGCGTTTGGACTTTCTTTCTTCCAAATTTGATCCATTGAAAGCTCTTTACGAACGCGATCTTCAGCCTCCAGTACCGAACATTCAAATATTCAATAATCTTGCCGAGTATGCCCGTGTTATCAAAGAAGGCAAGGCGAAAGTTCCTGTCTCCAAGCAGCGAGATGATAGTTCCAGTAAAGCTGAACCCATAATTCCCACGAGAACTCGAAACCTAAAACCAGAATTCCAACCAAAAGTAATCGAAGAAAAGCTTAAGACTATAGCTGAATACAGTGCAGGGAGCGATGGCAGTGTGGACACAGGTTCTAAGACAGCTGGGCAGTTTGCAGGGCAGATGGAGAGGTTGCAAACCAGAGAAGCTGCAATTCGAGGCAAGAGTAGAAATGCTAATGTTTTGGACAAGATGGAAGGTAACTATTTAGAAATGCAGGTGAATGTATCAAAGTATCGATAGATTTTACAATCCACTACTGCCAGAACCAACGTTTGTGCAGTGGCGTCTACCATGACCGCCAGTGACAGTGTTCAATGCCAAAACCACGTGTAGTGACGTCATAACCATATATCTTCGAGGAGAGGGGGCAGTCACTGTAGTCGGAGGGAGGCTCGACCGAAATTTAGGAAAACATCCCCCTAAACTTTGATCTACTCAAAATCCCCCAGAAATGCCAAGTAGAAAATATTGGCTTTGAACTTCTGCAAATCAAATACAATATTCTCCACAGGATAAAATAATTCAGAGGGGCAGAAATTTGCATTTCATATAAACAGTAGGAGATATTAGAGTTGAGCCCACTTTCCAGCGGTTTCTCGATGAGAGTGCATGGAATCGAGACATTTAGGTCGAGAGATTCTAGAAATGATCACCACATGGGAATGAATTCCTACTTATTGGCATATTTTCTTGTCTGATCTTTACGAGCCATGTGTTGAGTAGCTTCTTGTTTGCTAGTGGAAGTGAATGCCACTATAAAGCCTTGCATTTAGGTTTATCGCTTTGATTTGTACCTGCCCAAAAGCCACACAATGTCTTACTATATTTCTTTGTGCGCTTGAAGTTTGGAAACTTGGAAACTAATAGGAGGGAACTCTGGGATGCTTTAGGGAGAACCCTGATAGTACCACTACTTGTTAAATAATTGGTCAATGCAAGGTAATGCAGTGATAACCAAGCATTCTAAGTTTTACTGGATTCTTACCACCAAATTCTGAAATTGCAAAAAGTACCCACTTTTTTAACACTTTTCCTAATGTAACAATATTTAAATAGGGAACTCTCTTTCCTCATGATTTTTAGAGACCCTGCCAACAGGAAAGTTAAAATACATTTTAAAAATGGGAAGAAACTATGTATAATTTATTATACAATATTTGCAATTTTGAGCTGTCAATACCACTTTATATTGGCGGCTAGTTGGGAGAAAATTATATATTCCATATTGTGCCAGAGTTGCAAAGTTTTTCTGCCCTGTCATTGGTGCATGAAGTAGTAATTATCGTCTCAGTTTATCTTGGCAGCAAATGCCACATTCACAACATTCAACCTCTGGTACTGTACTACAACTTTTTTCATGCAGTTTCATACACGATTACGTATGACGTATTGAACTGACCACCTGTCAGTCAGTACAAGAAAAGCCAAAATCCTGAATTGGGAAAACTGTAGTTGGTAGAAACTGTCTTTTTTAAAGTGTGTGTGGCTCGTCATCTCAAATGTTGCCTGTTCCAGTGTCAAACAAGTACAAATTTAACCTTTGGACCTAGCAGTGACTTGTCCACTCACACCTGCACCTGTGCATCCGTAGTGATGGGCTATGCCCTTTGTAGATCACATGATTAGAGAATAAAACTATGCAAATGACAAAACTAGCACTTGACTTTCCTCCCTCACTGTGTCATGTTCCATAATGAAAGGAGCCTGGGAATGAGCCTGGTGTTGTCTGAAAAAGAGTGACATAATGTTCTGATGAGAATGTGTATATTTTCTTCTTTCTCTTCTCCCCAGGGAAAGAAATGGCAGTGACACTTCCCCCGCTTAGTTTTTCTCTAACCCATTTCCTTGCCCTGGCCAGAAGAGCTTGTTCACTGGCTGTATAGTAATCTGTTTGTCAAACAAAATCAAAAACAACAAAACATACTGATGTGTACAGATTTAGATGCTCTATGAATGTGCTCAAAGTTTCCAATTGCTGATAATTTAATGCTATTCTCAAGGCATCAAATCACAGAAATCGAGGCTGTCAGTTTGTATCTTGGTATAGATCCCAGGGGATACTCTGATATAAAAGTGGCAGGGAGGTTAGAATGAAACCATAATTCAAAATATAAATGACAAAACTACCAAGGGCCACAACTGCCCCCCTAAAATAAGTAAGTACCAGAGCCATAGAATACAATACAATATTTCAATCTTGCAACCCCCAAAACATACTGAGAAAATTGCCACCCCCACCCCCTATAATGGATTTAAGGCGGGGGTCTACCTGTAAGTCCTATTTTATTTTTTTGGGGGGGGGCAGTATTTCAGTTTAGTTCATGTTCAGTTCTTCTTGGTCTTTGGTAATGATTTCAAGAGATTTTGATGCATTTTACCTGAAATCATCCCTGTCTTTCTGAAATGTATCTCCAAGAAACTTCAAGAGTTAGGTTAAACGTTGTCCTAAACTGCAAAATGCTAATAATGCACTGTCAGTTTTGTCTATGCTATTGTTTCATATTCCGTTTTAAAATAGTTGTTGAATGATCCCAGATTATAAAAAAAGTAGGCAGCATTGCAGTGGGGATGGTACCATATGCTGGCAGCAGTGTCGGGTAGAAACAGCAGTCCCTAAGGAGAGTATGTGTTTTGACCATTGCTTGGAGGTTCAGTGAAGTTAGCTGTAATATGTCTTGTTTTGGTTTGTTTCACCTCAGCCTGTGCAGAAGGACCATTCAGTATCCTGTATACTTGTCTTAAGGAGAGAAAACTAATGAAAGTTTGGACAAGAAGATACAAAGGGCTTCGTGGTGTGATGTGTGGATATTTGGTAGCGTTTGACAGGCACATGAATTTGGTGAGTACATTTTAAGTGTATTGGTACTACTTGTTCTTCTGTCACAGCAATTTAATAAGGCTAAGGGGCCTTTTATTAACAAGACACTGAAATTTCATCTTATTTACATTTGTATCCCCCTCCATGGTTTTAAAACTATTTGACATTTTTCTCTTAAACATATTGATTGGTTGCATGTTTTGATGACTAAAGTAACCAATGTTTAACTTCTTAAAGTGATTGTAGACATATCCCCAAATATCATAAAATAAAAGCAGGATATTTATCCCCCTCCATGGTTTCAAAAGTATTTGACATTTTTCCCTTAAACATATTGGTTGCATCTTTTGAAGACTATTAGTTATCCAATTTTTAACTTTCTAAAGTGATTGTACAAACCTCAAACTTTAAAGTAAATTATAATATAGCTGCCATTTTTCCCTATCAAAATGTTTTGGAGGTTTGGGGCTTTAAAATCGTATATAAGCCAAAGTGACATATAAGATGGCGGGTGAGATCTATATGGCATGTGCTAAACTTGGATCTCTTGTGCACATGGACGCAATCTGTCAAAATGGCTGATGAAGATGTCTTCTAAATCAGTGAACAATATTATAAAACAAATACAGCAATGTTTTCCAGGCTTTTTAGGATTTTAAAGTACATACATGTGCCAAAGTGACTTGCAGATACAGATACAGTTGCTCCCCTCAGAACGTTTCAGCTACCTGTTTACACGCAGTACAAGGGTTCAGCAGTTGAGGGACTAAGCCAGACTGCTGAATGCGGTTCACAACAGTTCTGTCAGAGACATTGAGTAGTGCCCTCAGTATACAGACCACAACACTCACATTAATCTACTCCTATCAATAATTGTGTGGGTTCTTTTAAGTCCCTGTTGAGAGACTAGACCAATGGCTTAACGTCACCACCCACGGACAGTGTGACAAAAGAATGTCACACAAATACAACCCTCAGGAAGGCTAGGAATTGACCCTGGGACCTTCTGGTTGGGAGTCAGAGATCTTGCCAACTGCACCAACCATGCTTGCACTCAGCTGCACTTCAGGCATTCACTTTTGCTGCTCGTGCAATGTTGTGACATCACTTTGGTACTTTACAATCCTATAAAGCCAGAAAAACATCGCTTTATTGCTTCATTAAACATGTCTTTAATTAAAACAAAGTTATTAGAAAGTCCCTAAGGCAAAATAAAAACGTCTTGAAATGTAAAACAAGGAGGCAAGAACAATTGGACTTATCTGCACTTCTTTTCTTTTATCACCTGTATCCAATATATTCATCAAAACCTTTCACTCTTCTAATGCTGTGATTTTGCACAAGGCTATGATGGATGTTGATGAACTCTACACACTGGAACAAAGAGTTACTAGAGATGTTCCCCCAGAAGAAAATACAACAGCTGAAAAGAAAAAGAAAAAGAAAAAGAAGAAGAAAAGAAACAAGTGTTCAACTGTGCACGTTGTTGATAAAGAAAATATCCTAGAAGATTGTTGTGAAGAGACAGCTAGAAACGAGAAGACTGTTGTAGATTTTAATCAATTCAAACACTCATCTCTTGCTGGTGGTGCTGTGCAGGACACTATTCAGAGGAAAACAACAGTAAAAGTAGACGACAGTAGACGTGACTCCACTGATGCAATTGTCAGCGACCGAGAGAATGGTACAGGAGTCTTACATGGTACTCCGGCAATTCCAGCAAGCGAGAGAGATACAATGTTCGACACAGGGATATCCTGTGGCCTTCTAACATCTACTACAGAAACCAAACAAGAGAGAGATGAAATGTTTCATACAGGAATTTCTTGTGATCTTCCAGTATCTACTACAGAAACCGAACAAGAGAGAGATGAAATGTTTGATACAGGAATTACTTGTGATCTTCCAGTATCTACTACAGAAACCAAACAAGAGAGAAATGTAATGTTTCATACAGGGCTCTCGCATGGCTTTCCTGTGGCTAAAGCAGAAGCCGATCAAGAGAGAGATGCAAATGTGTGTTTCAGAACTGAGCAAAATGTCTCTGCGCAGGACATTGCAGATTGTGTGAGTAGTCCTGATAACACCTCCCAAACTCCCGACCATCATGTGGCATCAGGCAAGGTGTTGTGGTGCTCCGAACCTACATATGAATCGAATACAGATGAAAGAAGTGGAGTACCAGCCAAACCTCTGAGTGATACCTTAGAAGGAGGCACAATGCATCCATTGTCAGTACTCCGAGACGGCTCAGCACGGACTCGAGGTAGCAGAAAGTCTTTAATAGATGAAAGCAGTAAAGATATAGAGCGATCACGCCCAACTACTCTCTCACTACCTAGACTTGGTGACAACTCTAACAGTGTTACAACAACTTTAGACATTGCTGTTACATCCAGTGACTTCCAAGCGACAGGTATCGTAGCCACTGACACTAGTTGTGAAACTGAAGTTGCAGTACCACTGCTTGATTCGACAAGTGCAAGGAGTGGTAACACACAAGTGGAATGTCTTCAAGAAGGACACAGAGAAATAGTGAGAGCATTTATTGAAACTACAAGCACTGAACTTAAAGTTATATCGGAGAATACTAAGACTATGGCCCAAGAAGCTAGAGAAACGGAATTATTTAAAGCTAGGTCTACTGTAAGTGAAACTGTTTCACAAGCATTGGATGCCGTTAATGTATCTAGCACAGACACTGCACTTACTACAGAAGACGGTGCAATGCTTTGTGAATTTGAAAGCAAAGGTGATAATTGTTACATAGCTGGTCAAGATAGAACGTGTGACGTAGAAACGCCAGTAAATCAAGAAGTTCGAAATGCATGCCAGACAGAAGCCCTACTAGCAGATGGCAAATTTCCAGCAGCAACATCAGAAATACTTCTAATCACAAGCGAAGAAACAAACTGTTCCAAAGACCCTGGTAAACAGGTATGTACAAAAGGTGTATTATCTTGGACTCCTCAGCTTCCACCGTTCAGTCGTGATGGAGAATCAGATTCACTGTTGCTGAAAGGCGAATGTACTGAAAATGAAGCTGCCCGTTCGTTCGATACTACGAGTGAAACAACTTCATCACCCAGGGAAGTGGAGTGTTCTGTTAAGGTAGAAGAAAACAGTTCAACTGTAGGATGTTCTGCCCACTTGCTGACTTCAGTGCCTGGAATAGGTGCAGGCTCTGAGTCCTCTGATATTGGAAGCAACAGTCGACTCAGAGAAATAAAGAATGAGCATCAGGGTTACTCATTTTGTTCCGAAGCAGGAGCACACGATGTTTCTTTGGACAGTTTTCTTCACAGAGAAGTGCAAGATGTCACTCAGAATGTACAGTCGACAGATGATGGAAATTTGGAACTGTTAGACTCGACACACCAATCTTTCTTATATACTGGTTCATGTGAAGAATATAAAAATAGAGGTGCAAGTGGTATTCATCGTAAAGATTTGAAAGGAAATACAGTTGCTGAAGATGTTGATAAAATACTTGAAGGGAACAGATCTCTGCAACATGATAGAACAGATGAGATAGAAACAGGCGAGCAAGGTAATGAACCACAGCCTGAAAGTGACACTCAGAAGGTAATAGCAGATGTTACTATCAGACAAGATGAAGTTGTTCCTAAGGAAAGTAAACAAGATGAAACTAAAGGACAAATATCAGGGGAGGTCAGCCAGATTCGTGCAAAAATGGAAACCAAGCCAATCAGTACAGAACACATGGATGGGGGGAACGTTTTCGTTGATCGTACTATGTTGGATAGTGCTGACGGGCTGTTTGAGTTTGAGACACCCTCAGACGACACTAATAACACTCGGCAATCTCATAATACATGTCTCCGGAATGTAAATGCTGTGGAAAGAGACCATGTATGCGAGAGTATCGATCAGGGAGAATGTATCCATGCGGATGTGATTAAGAAAGGAAAATCAATGCCTAATGAAGATGCAATGAAAACGGGAGACATGTTAGCAGACGCAACCAAGGATACGGAACACAGTGACGATCGTGCAACGCTATTTAATGTACTTCATGAGAAAGCTGTTGCATCTTGTAGCAATATGGATGTACAGGATAAAGACGAGAGTCTGTTGCCAAGTAAACGCAAACTTGAATGTGCAACTCCAAATCCAGCAAGCGAGAGAGAAGAAGGAGAGATTACATCAAGCGACAACGAAGTAGCAGATACAAATGTACCTGATGTAGAACATAGCAAGAACCAAGAGAAGAATTCCAGTTTGGCAACTGGTAAATCACGGCTCAGCGATAACAAGGATCTAACCTCTAACAAGGAATTAAAGTCTGACAAAGCCAAGGAGAAGGAAGAAGGAGAACTAACGTCGTCAGATGATGAAGATAGCTCAGCCAAAGTACAACCGGAGGTCCGTAAAGGGACACTTCAGAAACCTAGGACAGGCCGTCAAACTCGCAGACTCAGTAATAGCGAAAAGAGTGAACTTTTGAAAGGGGGAGCAAAGAGATCACGTCGGTCTTCTGGTGGGAAAGAGAGAGATGGAAGAAAGAGCAAGAATACTGGAAAGACTCGGGATTCCACGTCAGTCAAGACACCTCAACATAGACTAAGTAGAGTAAGAACAGAAACATGTTCTGCGTCTTCTACACTGGGAAGCAAGGGTGCAGCAAGGGAACGACAAAGAAACATTGCTGGGGTATCGGAAACGAAGTGCAAAGAAGGGAATCGGCATACAGAAGGAACGGGAAGGAAAGAGAAAAATATTCGATCCAGCAAAGAAGGAAAAGTGGATTTAGATCATGGTACAATACTTCAAAAAGCACTTGCAGGTGGGGAGAACAATAGCCAGAAGGACTTGTCACACTCAAAATCAAGAAATAGAGTTTCTTTATCACATGATTCAAAAGCTGATGATACAATTTCTGCAGCTAAGGCAGGAAAAGATAAGTCGAGACTGTCACGAACTAGTTCGACAAGAGACGTTGGCAGTGCTACAGAAAGAGATCAGCCAAGGTCGAGTGTATCCACGCCACACGCAAGGCAGAGAATAGTGACAGACAGCAAGCTGTTATCCAAGAAGGGTGACACGCAGGAAAGTAAATCATCCGTTCATGAATCCCGTAAATCAACCGACACATTACACAAAACGTCACATTCTAAGGACAAGATAAAGAGGCACGCACCTGAAAGTGAAAGAAGGAAAGAAAATGAAGCAAGTAAAACTGATTTGAAAAGTTCTTCCATGCATATCAAGAACTGTAACTCGGGACCACAAAAATCATCTGTCAGAAGTTCGTTAATCAAAAATTCAAAATCTGCTTCAAGGGAGAAACTGCACGATAGATCAGTAAAAAGAAGCAATTCTTACATACATGGCGCTGAAAAGGAGGAGGAAAAACGTCAGCCTTTATCAGTCACTTCAGTAAGTAAGGGCAATAAGAGATTGGCCAGAGAACATCAAAACGATACGCCAGCCAAGAGGAGACGTGTGGTTGACGAAGATAAAAGGCTTAATACTAAAGAGAGAAGCACCTCACGGACAACTAACACTTCACAAATGTTGGAGGTTACACATGGACCCATTTCCCGGAGGGGTGTGACATCGCCATCTGTGAGACATAATGAAAGAAGAGAGATGGTTGATAGTAAGATTAGAACACGGTCAGATGGTTCACGACAGTCATCAGAGATTCAGCCCACAACTGATTCAATCCAAAAGCACAGCAGTACAGTTCAGAGTAGAACTCGTGTAAGAGACAGGAGTACAGTACAAACTACACCCAGAGGAAACAGGAAGCGTTTAGATGCTCAAACTGAACGTAAGTCTACAAGAAATGAGGAGGAATCACATCAGAGGAGACACAAACAGCAGACTAGGTCAGCACGACCCAACGAACCAAGGACCGCAACACTTCACGATGATCCCCCAAGAACAGACGACTGTACGCAGTTGAAGAAGCACATCACTGAAGACAAAAAGACTAAAGCAGATGAACAGAAGAATCCACATGAAGGCGAGTTGAAACACTCCACGGTTTCCTGTGCTACCGACGTATCAAGTAAGAATATTCGGCAAGAAAAGTGTGAATGCAGTGATGGTGGAAACAGAAAGAAAGTTGAAGATACTAAAGGTTTGGTGATTAAGAAAACGTCTGAACGCTCAGAAGTTCAAAGTTTACCCCACCCGGCAAGAAGTGGGGCAGTTAAGCTTGCAAGTGAGGACAAGAAAGCGAAGTTAAATGGGGATAAAAGAAAAGAATCTGTAACAGGAAAGTCTGATAAAAACGCTAGAGATCAAACTACAAGTTTTACTTCAAGAACAGGAAAATTATCAGCTCTCGTTAATAAGAAGGCCAAACATCACACCACTGCCCACCGTTGGTCAAGTAGTACAAGTGAGAGGCAACACCGTGAAGGCAAAATATTTACAAGCAAGAAAGAAGGTTCTTCAAATGACGTTATTAGAGCAGACGTACCCTCTTCTGACAGAGTAGCAAGCAAAACGTCAACACGAAACACAACGGCGCACTTGATAAGTCCTGAAGTTAAAGGATCTGTTGAACAGATTTCTATCCCTGCAAAACCTGATGTTGAAAAAGAAATAAAGAAACCTGAAGCTGTGGAGGAAGCTGAGGCACTCGCCCCTGGAGGGTGTGACCGTCCACTAATGATTGGACGGGACAAGTGTCTTGTTTTCAGAAGGCGTCATGTCAACCAAATATTTGTACGTGGAGACAACGTAGTGATGGTTGGATATGCTAGGTGATGGAGATCTATAGGTATGTATGTCTTTCGTATTGTTTGTACCATAGCTGCCAACAGTTAGTCTACTCGCTGAGTCATGTTCTTTTTCCAGTTTTCTCTCTCCTACATTCTTTCCTATTCTATTACTTCTGTTCTCCTGCAGATCTAGGTAGAGGTTGATAGTTCCCGTTGTTTAGTCAGGTAGGTAGGTAAAACTTTGTTTAAACGCGCTGGCCCTAACAACAAAGGAGCTGATTTTTATTAGGTGCGCGATTATCTATTTACAGGGGTAGTCGGAATACAATATTTACATGAACAGGAAATTGCAATATTATAGAGCTTAAGGCTAGAACTAGGAATATAATTCCTTAATACAGAAATACATCAGGATAAAATGAAAATGTTTAAGATCTAACAGCGCGACCCTGCAAAGGGGATTTAACTTATTTAGCTAAGTCAGCTAAGTTGTCTAAATAGAATGGAATCTTGTTTATTCATTTCAAAATTGGTTCTTTCAATTAGTCATACGAATTCAATCTGCTTTGTTTTCAATTCATCAGGTATATCCTGCAGTGAAGAGTTAGATGGTGACTGAAGGCTCGGCATGGCATGTGACTAGGGCTTGAAAATGGCGACAATTGAGGGTTCAACTAAACACTACTGGCTTCCACTGAACTGCTTGTTGTTGGATGGAGAAGGACAGAGAAGCGCACAGGAGAATAAATGAGAGTGCTTTGACAATCATTAAATCTGCGAAAGGGGATGACCAATAATGACTTCAAAGCCGCGGGCCTCGCCCGTTCCTCTATTGCTGCTCTTCAGTACGTTCTCTATCCAACCCGCGGGCCTCGCCCGTTCTTCTATTGCTGTCTCTGCCCAACCCGCGGTCCTCGCCCCTTCATCTACTGTTGTTCTTCAGTACGTTCTCTGCCCAACCCGTTTCCCTCACCCATTCTTCTATTGCTGTTCTTCTCTGTCCAACCCGCGGGCCTCACCCGTTCGTCTATTGCTGTTCGTCAGTACGCTCTCTGTCCAACCCGCGGTCCTCGTCCGCAACTTGCTTTCTTACATTCTTAGAAAATAAAGTAAAGTTGGCTTACCTTAAAATCATCGCGAACATTCGTGGCTTGTGTTCTTTGTTTATACGATTTAGAAGAGTGGTCTTTAGTTTGGAGTTGCCCCTCCAATCTATACATTTCAGTACAATTTTCTATCATTCTAAGAAATGGAGTTACGTTTTGCATAACAAGCGTGTTATCTGTGTATGTTAGCTAACAGACTTATTGCTGATTCATGAGTCGTCATCTCGGATTACCTATGGCCCCACCAGTTCAATGCTGCACTTTGTTTTACGTTATTAGATGTACATGTGTTTATATGTATAGATGTAGATGTAGATGCTGACGTATATGTGCATGTGCATATATGCATTTGAACGTGAACGTGTATGCGTATGTGTATGTGCGTGTGTGCGTTCATACGTACATGTGTACGTGTATATGTGTACACACGTGTATGGTTATGGGTATACATATCTCTTATTTGCCGAGTGCGAGGTCCGTGCGTTAAGTTATGGATCAAGTTTGTTTCCTTCCTTTTATGACCCAAGCATGTATGTATGTATGTATGTATGTATGTATGTATACATACACATACACACACATACATTCATACATACACACACATATCTAACTGCAGACAGTACTGTTTCGGCCTACTGGGCCTCGTCAGTGCAGTGCTGAAGCTGGAGTTGAGGTTA